>CATIWM010201461.1:0-30434 GCA_949671775.1 Mallotus repandus | reverse complement strand
TTGAGTGTTTATCTATATAAACACCTCCAAGAGCTCAATTGAAGGCTAAGAAACTTGTTTTATCATTCATTCTCTCTTAAGCATTAATCAAAGCTCTCAAACTTTCAATTTATTCATTCTTTGTTTCATTACCCCTAGTGAGAGTTAGTTGTGTGTTAGAGATAGTATTGCTACATCATCTAATCCTTGGGTTAGATTAGAAGGGAAGTGAGGTTTATTTCTAAAGGAATTGGTTTAAGTGTTTTGCCATTAAAACACTTGGGATTTGGTTTAAGAGTGAGCCTAGAAACTCTTGTTTGTAAGGTTTTAAAAGTGAGGCTAGAAACTCTTGTTTGTAAGGTTGTAAGAGTGAGCCTTAAACTCTTGTGTAATCTCAATCTTGTGAATAAGATTATGGGTGATTGAAAATCCTAACTTGGGGATAAGTTAGGTGGAGACGTAGGATTGTTGTTGAATCCGAACTCCTTAAATCTTTGTGTTCTTCATTCTTCCTTCCTAACATTCTTTCTATTTTTGTCGATTTGAATTCGATTGCCTTATTCACCCCCCCTCTAAGGCATTTTCAATATATTATATTACTAGATAAATTAATTTGTTCGCCAATAATGTTTTAATAATTTTGAAATATTAAATTTATTTTATTTACTTATATTGTTAATTTGTATATTAATATATATAATATCAAAATATTTTAACATTATGTATCATAATTTTTGAAGTATCATAATATTTGTATTGACATATTACATTTTTCAAATCTTTAAATGATTGATGCGTTAAAAATTATTAAAATTTTAAAAAATAATATATTATAGTTAATTATTTTAAAAGAATAATTTTTATTATTTTAAATCTAATACATAAATTTAAATTATTTAATATATATATATATATATATATATATATATTTAAATTTGAACTTTCTTGAAAGTTTAATGGTTATTTATTAATTTTTTTTTGTCTAAACCACTAATATTTAGAACTCACTAGATTGTAACTAATCTGATTCGACTATTCAGGACCAAAAGCAATTAGAAAAAGCCTAAGCTTGCTTATAGAAATTGAAAATAGAAGCATAATAGTTTCAAAGTATATCTAATTGAATTAAAATTTTCAAATTCGAATAAGATTATTTATTAATTTGTTAAGAAAGCAAAAAAAATAGTAATTATTTTAATAATTCTTTTTATTTATCTAGTAAATATCTCATAACAACTAATTTAATATAACTGCATGTATCAAAACTTAAAATTAAAATATATCTTAAATAAGAATAACGCTTAGCAGTTCATTCATCCTATATTTTATCTAATATTACATTGAATATGAGAGCATCAAATGTGAATTTATAAATTATTTAATCCTTAGGATTCCTTCATCGATCACCAGTCGCTAATGAAACTCAAATTCTCTCAAGAGCCGGAATAAATGACTTCCTCACATTAAAAGAGGCAGACACTCATTCATCGTCGCATGTACGCATAATTATGATCTAAATCCCTTAGCAATTAAGATAGCATCAAAGTATATTTTTTTTGTTTGTTTTCCAAACCGATAATCAAGCACTGAACATAAGCCATGATATAGGTACAATATCGAGTACAGAGGGAGCCCTAAAAAATGCCACAGGAATCTAAGCACGAATACAAAGAAAAAAGAGCTCTGATGGTGCTGATTTATTTATATATATACATTTTCCGTATGAAAGAAATAATTAAAGAGAGTAGAGATGATGAAGAGAATTGTACGTGAAAACCCAGTAGCCAGCTCCGTGTAATAAACAGGTTTTGGAAGGTTGTTAAGAATTATATTTAACCTAACAGCAGCAACTGACACGTATTGAGATTTGACAACAACTCAGAATACGCCTAAAAAGCAAGGGATAAGGTCCAAATATGACCCTAATGTTTGCCTCAATTTTCACATGAGCACTTAATGTTTTTTGAGGTCCGTTTATGCCCCTTATGTCGACAAATTTTGTATATTTAGACACAACTCTTTAACAATGTTAATTCTACTGTTACTAACGCTTATGTGGCTCATGTGGGCCATTTAATGAAAATAAAAAACATAAAAAAATAAAAAAGGAATTAAGAAAAAAAAGTTTAGGCAATCTTTAAACCCTGCATTTTCATTCTTAAACAATGTTGAAAAGCTTCATACTCCTTCCCTTTGCAAAACAACTTACAAAAACAACAAAATAAACAAAATCTATATTCCTCAATTACTTGAGCTTATCATATTAAGAAACTGGTATCAAATTAAGACTGTGAATTTCACAATAATCAGTTACTTTCTCAACAGCATGAAGAGAAACATTATAACTGCCAACACCAGCACCAATAATAATCAAATCTTAATCAAGCAACTTAAGAGCACTTCCATTATTAGCAACAGAAGTGTGAATCTTCTTCAAGCAAATTGGAAGGTGCAACAGGCAATTGTGAGGCCGAGAAACAAACAAAAATCTCAAGGCCTCAAAAATGGAGATTTATAGGTTTAGGTATTAATGGCAAAAGAATCGAAAGTGTAGTTTAATCTAAGAGATTTAGTTGTAGGTTGAGATAGAAAAATGGAGAGTGAGGACTGCATTTTTTCTAAGAATTTGATTGGAGTTTATGAGAGGAGAGATTTGAAGCAATGTGGAGGTTTGTAGTAATGGCGAAGTGTGATCTATGGCATGGAGATGAAGGAAGAAGAAGAAGGGGAGAGCTTATTAACTGACTACAATAAAGGCCCTCACAACTATAAAATCAAAATTTGAGTTCTTACTCCATAAAACCAGGAATCTAAATTCACAAAAAATAACAGATATTAAGCTAATCATGTTCATTAAAATTATTATATTAATTAGTTATAACAAAGGCACAATTCAATTAAAACAATCACTCACTTCAATTCTTGAGCATTTACCTTTGATTTATCAATCCAAAAAAAACAGCTACAGTTAGAAAAATGACCATTTACTAGGTCCAAAACTAGCAGCAATCTTAGCTTTCGCCAGCTTATACTTCTTCTTCACAGTATCAATTTGATTCTTGCATTGAATATGTGTCTTCAACTACTTTGTATAATCTTCTCTATTGTTCATAATGTCTGCAACTTCTTTCCAGTGTTTTTGCTTCAAATTCCCTTTGCTCAGCTTTGAATACCTCTCTCTCCATGCATCTATCAACACTGCCATCGCGCTTTCGCTCCAACAATCCTCTCTTCCTCCACAGTTGGCCTTTGGTTGGTGATGGATCTGAACCAAAATCGAAATCGGCTCCAAGGCTAAACTATCGTTATTCTGAGAAGGATGTGCTGCTGCTACAATGGCGAATGAGGTGCCAAATGTAATTGTAATTCTCCAGTTTGGTGGAGACAGCGACGATGATGCGTGTGACTGGATCTCGATCTCATCATCGATGTTTTTTTTTTCTAATCTTTGGCTTTCTTTATTTTCTTTTTTTTTGCAAATGCTTTCTTTGTTTCAATAAAGCCAAAGTTTAATTTTAGAATTTTTTTTTAGTCAGGAAAATCAACCAATCCCCTTCTTTTCTTATTACAAACATGGGTCTCATATATGCCACATCAACTTTGATAATGGAAAATTAACATCGTTTAGGAGTTATGTTTAAATGTACCGAATTTATTGGCATTAAGGATATAAATGGACCTTAAAAAATATTAAGTATTTATATGAGAATCGAGGCAAACATTAGGGTTATATTTGGACCTTATCCCAAAAAGCAAAGAAAACTTTCCTTTCTTTAACATCTTCTCGACAGTATCTCACCGTAAAGATTTTCACCACCACCCGTGAATATTCATTGCAATGGTACAACCGCTCGCTCTGTTTATAAATATATACACATTGGACCCACCCGATTCCAGTTCCTTATTATCTACCTTTTTTTTTTTTTAAATCCCTCATGCATCTAGTGATTATATGGTTCTTCACTATTTGAGGGTTTGAATTGATGGGTTAGTTTCATAAATCTTAGTTAAAAAGATTCTGAACTCAGTCAGTCAGTTGGGACTGTTTTGTGACAATCCTAACTTTCTTTTTTTTTTTTCATTTATCCATTAACTCAAACTTTTGTACCTTTTTTTTTTTCGAGCACCTGAAATTGATATTTCATTAAAATTAATAAAGATTATATATTTACCGAATAAAATACAGTACTAATAAATTATAGAGAATTATAAGTACTGATTAACAGAATTAAACAAGTAAAATAACATTATTGACCATGAACTATGAAACTGCTCTTTTGAGTGAAATTTATTTACATTAAATATAAATTTCTTTTAAAGAGCGAGAAAAATTACACTCATAAATGTTTTTATATTTTAGTAAGAACATGAAAAGACATGTAAGAAAAAGAGTGAATGACAATATATTCTATCCTCAAATTCAGAATACATTTTTAGCACCTATTAAAAAAAATTAAACTTCTCACTATTTGAAATAATTAAATTTGCATAACTCTTGTGCTACATAACTTTTTTCCTTGGTATTTTAAAAAATAAATTTAAATTCTCAAGAGTATAAAATTTTACCTATGTTGTTTAGATAAATATAGCTTCATTCTAACCATAATTTTGGTCATACATTCTAACCATAAATTGAGTTATGATTAAAATTAAAATTTAATGCTTTTGAAAATAATTTCAATAGTAATAATTTGGAATATGTTCTTTATTATTTGTTTGACATAAGACTTTATCATATTACTACTTTTTTCGCTTTAAGAAATTGAAGAATTCAATACACATATTTGTCACGAATAAAATGTATTATAGACTTGCTAATAAGCTACATGTATAACACACATCTCATGTGAACATTATCTATGCCATTTGTTAGTGCATCACACTATACGACCACGGTATGCAAATATAGTGTGCGGCAAGTAAAAACAAGTATTGCTTGCGTTTCTTAAAAGATCAATTAGATCAAAGCCAATTACTCAAATACCAATACTTTTTTTTTTCAAATAACAGAAATAAAAAAAATTTGATTTGAGGTGCGCAAACATTTCTCTAACCTTCAGAACATATAAACTGTTCGACACAAATTTATGAATTAAATATATAATAAAATATAAAATATTTAAAATGTATTGTAATTAATTTATTCATATGATATCTTTAGTATTTGATAATTATAAGAATTTCAACTACTTTAAAATTTGAGTTAAGTAGAGTTATAAAAAAAAATTCTCTCGATCTAAATTTTATTTAAAAAATTTAATTTTTTTATTACTTGAACCAATATATTGGTTTCATTATACATGCTTTCGGTATAAATATGAATCATTTTCCGAGAGTTAATGATTGCTTTAGTACATCTTGCAGTTTACGTTTAATTGCAACAATCCATGAATTAACCACAAATCAAACCAAACCACAAATAGTTTTCAAGTTTTAACAGTAAATAATCCACTGTTTAGAGAGAGAGAAAAATGCAAAAACAAAAGGCGACCGGCCCACCATCCCGATTTTTTTCTTTCACTTTCATCTTCACTCTCCTCCTTCCCCAACTCCTATAAATAGCAGCAATAGCACACGTCTCTTTGCTTATAACATTACCAACTAGAGATTTTATATATCTTCTGTCTTTTTTTTTTTTTTTTTTTTAGCATTGTTTAGCATATCGTATTTGGGGATGGCATCGAGCTCTTCTTGGACTCCAAAGCAAAACAAGTTGTTCGAAAATGCTTTGGCTCTCTATGACAAAGATACACCAGACCGTTGGCATAATCTAGCAAGGGCCGTTGGAGGCAAAACTGTTGAGGAAGTGAAGCAGCACTATGAGATGCTTGTTGAAGATGTTAGAGAGATCGAAGCCGGCCATGTTCCTTTGCCTAACTACAAAAAAGCCGGCAACAAAGGTTACTGCTTCATAGATGAAGAACAAAGGTATACATGCGTTGAAACTTCTTCTCCAGCCCCAAGTTCTATATATATGTCTGCACTTTTAGTGTTTAAAGCATAGAAATGTGCATTTCTTAACAAGTCATGGTAATGATTTCGGTCACATTTCCATTTCTACCAAGGAATATAAATAGTGGCATTAATTTAGTACTTGGATTTGATTAATTTCATAAGCTGATTTCTTATTTATTTTTGCATGCAGGTTGAAGGGTCTCAAGCTGCAGTGAAGTATGAATAAATTACTTACCAGCAGAATCCATGTGATCAATAAGGATCCAAAATGTTTCCTAGTGCTAAAAGGCAGTGTACTTAAAAGAAAAGAAAAGAAATGGAGAAGGGCACGCCTAGCTAATATTTATTGTTAAATAGTAATATTTGTTTAAGATATATATGTATCAAGTAATGGAGTCAAGATATGCATGTGATCACTCTTATCTTATATGCCCTTTCCGTGCAATGGATTCTTACAAATTAAATAAATGCTTCAGTTAATTTTTCAGTTTGGTTATATTAATTAATTAGTTAAAACAAAAAAAAACCAATTATCATTAGAATCAATTTATAGATATTGTTCTCAAATATAAGAAATTTTGAATTGAAGTTATAATATATGTAGTTGTGTTAAATAATTATTGAGAGATTTTAATTTATCGTTTTTATAATTTGTTTAAATTTAACTGAATTAATCATAATTTAATAAATTCTGAATATTAAATCTTTCAAATAAAAAATTAAAAAAATAGACATCATAATTAATTCATAAGCCAAACAGTTAAAAAAAAAAGAAGAAGCATGGTAATAAAAACTCCTAAGGCTATTGGTCTGGAAAAATTGAGCAACTTTTGTTGTGAAAGGGAAGTGATTGGATGTGAAAGTTCTCTTTATGGGACATAAAAGATAAGAATAATGGAGTTCTCTCAAAACAAAATTATTATTAGTTGACTTAAGAAGCTGGGTAATGACTTGATTAATGAGGCAAAAACAGCAAGAAAAGGAACTTTAAAGGACATATGTAGGAAACTAACCAAGCAAGTTTGTTGTAATTTGAATGTGGGAAAGCAAATTAAAAAAAGAGAGTGGCAAACAGCTCATATCTGCTTGTGAGATATACATATATATTCCATATTCTGGTTCTTTTGCGATATTTGAGTCTTCAAAGAAGGCAGTACTCAGTAATTATATATATCTCTATCTTAGTTTATCCTCCTATCATCTTTCCATTATTATCTTGGAATATCATTTTAAAATTAATTAAATAATGTAACATTTTAAATTCGAATTATGATACATATAATTATGTTAAATTGATTATTGATTTTTTTTTCTTATGATCCTATTCAGAAAAAAGAAAAATCTAATCTAAATACACCAATTTATGTCAACAAATCAATTTGTATTTGTCTATGTTTTTATTACAAATAATTATTAGCATTTTGAAGTTTTGTTGCTGCGTCCCCATGAGTAGTTTAAGTAGTAAAAAATATAGACATTTTGTTAAGGAGGGTATGGTTTAAATTCCCCATACCCTCTCTCCCATGTAGTGTTGAAATTAACCTAATCTTCTAATTGTTAAAAAAAAAATTGGTTGCTCCAACAGGCTAAAGTTAAACTGTCATTGTTATATTATGAACCTCTGTCTATATTGGGTCATTACATGTGTAAAATAAAAAAATTCAAGTTTTTTTTTTCGTCAAACATAGTCTTTTTTTTACGTAGTTTCATTAATCTTTACTTGCATATTCATTGAATATCAAATGAACCTGCAAGTGAAGATCAATGAGCTTGATGCAGGTTCAATGTTCTTTAATTGTAGGTTCATTTAATCATCAATGAACATGTAGGTGAAGATCAATGAAACTGCAATAGGTTCATTGACCTTTATCTCTATGTTCACTGACCTCCACCTATAGGCTCATTGACCTCCACCTGTAGGCTCATTGACCTTTACCTGCAGATTCACTTTCAATATAACAATAAATGAATCTTCAATCAATAACACATGAATATCTACATTATAATCAGTGAGTCTATATGTACAAACTAATGTATCTAAAGTTATAACTTTAAAAAAACAAACATAAAAAATGCACACCCTAATTAATGAATTCTACCGATTTTCCTCCACATTTTTTCCTTTCTTTTACCTTCCAACAAGATAAGGGTATGTTCTTATTTCTTGACTTAACTTTTAATTTTTGTTTCTTGATCTCAGTTCTTTTTAAATTTGAGTTGAATGAGATTAAAAAAAAATTAGAGATTGCATTAAGGAAAGTAAAAGAAGACGCGGTGAACGAGAATCGAAAATAAAAAACAGATAAATTTTCAATTTTGATTTGAATGCGATAAAATAAAAAGAGGTCAGAAATTGTAGGTGAGGAAAGAAGAAAAAAAAATGACACCCAAAAAAAGAAGACAATGGAGGAAAATAAATATGACGTACGTGTAAAATTTAAAGAGACACGCATAGCATCACGGACATAATTTGCGGTTAAACTGGATCTGGGTTCTACGGTCCCACAAATAACTTTAATTGGGCCAAGCGACCCATTAAAGGGTTTCCCAGTTGGTCCATTAATACACCAGGCGAAAACGCTAGTTAGATATTTTCGGAAAAAACAGGCTTAGGCCTTTAACCGGCGCAACGCAAGATCGGCGCTGTCTATTTTCTGCCTTGCTCAGTGTCTCTCTCGAGCCTCTCAAGTCACCGATGGAAATGGAAGCAACTGGTAACTCTCCTGTCAAGGTACCAAAACACGATAATTAAGAAGCTCAGAACTGTTTATTGAGCGGTAACTGGTTAGTCTCCTGTTATTGATTATTAGTGTTTACGAGTGTTTGGTGTTTATTGTTGCAGATAATCTTGGGATCATCTTCTGTTGCACGGAGGAAAATTTTAGCTGAAATGGGATATGAATTCACTGTCACTGTAAAAAAAAAAAATTTCTTACCTTTATCTAGAATATTTTAATTGATATTGTGTGAAGGTTGAACTCCATTTTTGTTTTGTAGAGTGCAGATATTGATGAAAAATCCATTCGCAAGGAGAAGCCTGAAGAATTAGTCATGGCTCTTGCTGAGGCGAAGGTAAATTTTTTTACAATCATGATATTAAAAAAATGAACAAACAAATAAATTGCAGCTATTAGTTTGTGTTGTAATGATTGGTTTATTTTTATGCAGTAGGTTTTTGGACAATTTCTGGGGCTAATTTTCATATATTTTGTGGTTTAAAAGCATGAAGAGATGGAAATTCTTAACTTAACATTGTGTTTGGTTCAATTCCACCAAGGAATTTATTTCATTTCCAAATGAATTTTTATTAGTAAAATGTGTTTGGTTCAAATGAATAGTTTATGAAATTCATTTCAAATGAATCTGAATTCTGAATTTTGTTGCCTGGCTTTTTTTGCTGTTTGTAAATTTGTCTAATTGTGTATTTGTAACTGTAACGTACTGTAGTGTGGGAGTTTTGTTTAAGTCTCACTTGTTGACCGAACGTAAAATTGCATCTCAGGCTGATGCAATTATAGCTAAGCTACGGGCTGAGAATAATCAAGACAAGGATGCTGAATTTATTTTGGTTGCAGCTGACACAGTATGTTTTGTTTCCTTTTCATTAACAATGACACTTCTGGTTGGAACACTCAGATGTGTGACGTATAGTCTCACCTAGTGCCGTTTATGGTCTGAGGATACAATGTCTGCTGCACAGAGAAGAAACTTTTTGGCTACAATTACTGCACCATCAATCTTTAAGTTCAAAGGATTAGAGTGTGAATTGTGAGGCCGATGGGATAGTTTTGGTGAAATTTTGCCCTGAAATCGCTAACATAGGCACATGTTTGGATTGTTCCACCATTTACTACCACAGAGTCATAGGTCATACTGAAAAAAATTCATCATGCGTCTCTTTACTGCTGCTACGTGCTTATTGTTCTCTGTGCTGTTTCTGTTGCTCATAGTAACTTGTTTGTCATCATTGTTTTTACTTTGGCTGCCTCAATACTTCTTTTCCTTTTGGTTAAATAATTGAACATTGACTCTGGTGCTTATCTGAGCTGGTGAAAACTTATTCTCAGGCTGAAGCCATCTTGCAGGAGCTCCCAGTGGATGTCTACATAAAGGATGCTGAGCCAGCAATATTAATTACATGTGATCAAGTATAAATCAAGTCTTATAATATGCTTTTTTCCCCTAAGTAATTTGTTTGTAAAGATTTTGGCATATGTTTCAAGCTTGTTTTGAAAATAAGTATGTGGCTTGTTATTTATTTTCTTAGTTTGTGGCTTTGTGCAATTCTAGGATATGCAAGCTTGTGTTGAGAAATGTGCTGCTTTTTGGAAATTTAGTATCAAACTTTTTAATCCTTATTAAACAATATGAGTTCAATCTTTCCACTTTGTTCTCCCCAATTAACCTTTGGTTTGCCAGCTAGTATTCTTTTGCAACAGATGCTGTTTGGTGGTATGGGTACGAAATGAGATGAGGGATTCTTTAGTTCAGAGTATTAGCAGCCAGTAGCTACTAGTTAACAAAAATATAGACAGTGGTGTTCATCTTTGTCTAGGGGAGAGATTTTCCTCCCCATATTGGTGTTATGCTTTTGACATTCACACATTAAGGTGAAACATAGCTCATCTCATACTTTTAGGGGGCCTTGGAAGAACAGAAGAGAGTATCTATCTATCATGCTAGGATGTTCTTATGCCGATATTGCAGTTTGTAACTTGTATCCTCAACCATAAATGGCATCTGGTGACAAGACATCCTCTCAGTACTTGTGGAGTTGAACTTTTAAGTGTTTTTACATCGGGAGAGACTCATACATTTTTAATTGGTGTTGCTCAACAATCTGAAGGTGGTGGTCTATGAAGGTGCAGTCAGGGAAAAGCCATGTAGTGAGGAAGAAGCACGGCAGTTTATGAAAGGTTTGCCTCATATTTTTTTCTGCTTTAGCTTTTCTAAAACAGTTGTTTGATTGTCTATTAATATTGAGCAGATTATTCATCGGGGCATGCTGCAACAGTTAGTTCTGTTCTTGTTACAAACCTTAAAACTGGATTCAGAAAAGTAGAATTTGATAGAGTGGAGGTAAGATTCGCTTGTCATGCTTGTAATATTTTTTGGATTTGCTTGATGAAAGTTTTGTTCATAGCATAGAAATAGATGCACAACTTGAATAGTACCACATTCCTTCCCTCATCCTTTACCTGACCACAGAGAAATGAATAAATAAGTACATTACAGTTAAAGAGATTCATTTGCTTTATTGTTTCACCCTCAGGTTAAACCAGGCATCCAGCCCAGACAATGTGTTTTGTTAAAGGAGAACGTATAAAATAATTACACCTTGTAGTGCTGTTTGAACTAGAAGCACACCATTTCAAACAAGCTTCCTGCCTACCACTTTACTCAGGGTTGATCTAAAGTAAAAGCTGAGAACTTTGTAGGGCTTGGAGGCGCTCTAGAAAATAAAGCAACGGACACATGAAAACTGATTTTATAAAAAGAAACATTAAGACTAATTTTATATCCCAAACTCAATTCATTTATCATAATCAAATCCATGTGATCTCTTTTGTCATGTGGTTACTGCCGTAATTATTCTTAAGGTGAAGAAAGAAAAGAAAATGTTAATTGAATCATTAATTTTTCTGTTAGAAAATGAATGAGCGGGAGATTCTATATCCTTAGCTAAATTATTGGAGTATATGGGAACATAGTTATATGCATGATAACACATGTTCCTCAGGGCTTGACAATTGTATAGAGAATTTTGTGCTAAATTAGCCATTGATTGGACGTGTATATTTTGCTTTTGTGAAATAGATTACATCTTTTATCTCTTCATTTCTTTGATGTGTTTTTTTCTGCTTTTTATTGTATCTTTTGTAATTAAGTTTGCCATTTTGAGTTGAGAGAACCAAATCAACTGGATTAATTCTGTACAGTAATAATACAGAGAAGTAACTGTTGAGCGTTGGGTTTTAATGCTTTTGCAGATCTATTTCCATGAAATACCAGATGAAGTAATTGAGAAGCTGGTAAAAGTTGTTTTCATTGCAAAAGTTATGTTTATATCATTTGAGGAAATAACAAAGAGTATTATCTTTCTATCCTGATTGCTCAGATTGAAGAGGGACTTGTGCTTAAAGTTGCTGGGGGACTTATAATAGAGCATCCTTTAACACTGCCATATGTTAAAGAAGTGGTAGGTTTTCTATCACTATGGAACACACAATGACAATGAAATTACTTTCTGTAGTATAGGATGCATGACCTATATCGTTTGAGGCGGGACAAGCAAGTGTCATGATGTCCAAGCTTGCCCTTTCATGCATCCAGTGGTGCTTTTGTTTTCATGTTAAAATTGCAGTACTTTTCCAGTTCTGGCTTGGTTGAGACCTATATTTTTAGGTTGCATCTCTTATTGTATATATCCCCAGGCAAGCTAAATTTGAAATAGATAATTTTTTTAATGTAATGTTAAAAAAAAAAATTTCCACGGACAAGACCTTGCCCTCTTTTACCCTTGATCATGGCAAGTTAAAATTTGTCCTTGGACAGTTCTTGCAGTGCAGTCCATGTGGCTTGCCTTGACATTGTCAGGTTGCTGGTGATGATTCACCCCAAGACCCATTCCTTTAAAGTTTTTGTGTGAGATTTTTAGTCTAGTTTATTATTGATAGTCCTGGAGTGAAACATATTGATGGATGGTAATTTGTGCAGGTAGGTACGACTGATAGTGTGATGGGACTTCCCAAAGCTCTCACTGAAAAACTAATGAAGGAGGCTCTCTAGGAGCTGCACCTGTTTTCGGTCTCATTCATTTTGGTATTACCCAACCGACACTTTTGCTTTTCTTTTAATGCTATGTCTTTGCTCAACATTTAGTTCGATCTTGATAAACCGATCATTTGTTGTTTGTAGCTCAATCATTTGATGATCTTTGGAGTAAGTTTAGTTAGTCAGAAAAGTAGAGCTAGTCAAATGTGGAGCACTAATCATGCTGTTATATTCAATTATATTACATGACATTATTGTGGCATTTACCGGTCAAACACTGCAAACAAAAGTCCATTCCATTCCGGTAACAGTAATGTAGCGGCTGCAGGAACCAAGAAAGATTGGTTGTTCTTTTTTGGGGAGTTAAGTTTTCTTTTTTGTGGCCCTATGATTTTATATGATCCATTCCCTGTAGCCGAAGAAATGGTCACTGTTGAGAACTTAGTGCAGCCAGCCTGGTAGAATACATTACCAGCTGGATTTAAATGGTGCTAATTGCTACCCTTTTTTTTTTTTCTTTTCAACAAATCTTTTTATGGTTTCTTCAACTTTATCAAATCAGACTAAACAAATGATCTATTTGAATGTATTACACTTAACAGATAATGTGTATTATATTTTGATCACTCAATACTGTGCAGGCAGATAATGATTTTTTTTAAAAAAATTCACAATAGGTCAAACATAGCCACTGAATAGTCCGATAAATCAGGCTATAAGAACGGCGTAAGATATCTATGTATATACACAATCGTAACCCCATCTATTACTTCAATCCTGCCTGCCTATAGCAAATGCACGTCGGTTGGTTTGGTGGGCCTAATGGGCCTATTCAAATGGGAAAAACCCCAAATCTGTCAGTCCAGCTTCTTGCTATCGGTATAAAACCCATAAGAATCTTCCGGTTTCGTCGAAGATTCCACTCACATGGCCAGTTGGCCACTTCACAGTTCACAATAACAGTTATTTAACCGTCACAAAAAAAAAAAATTCACAAAATTTAAAAAAAAAAAAAAAAGGCGAAAAATCATTGCTCTACACTGACGTGCTGCCCTCACTTCAAAAAGTCATATCTTAAACTCAATACTCAAGGCTCTCCTCTCTCTCTGATTCCTGGTCTTCCTTTCAAACGTTTCGAGTTCTTATTCCTTTTTTTTTCCCTCTGTTTTAATTCTTAACATTCGCATTTGAATACAAGTATTTGAAAATATCGATTTTCAGTTAAGTTTTTAATCTTGAATACTTACTTTCTTGGCACATACATCCCAACCGCCATGGACTCCGGCGGCGAGATTCGCATCCACCAGACCCGACGGCTTCCAGATTTCTTGCAAAGCGTGAATCTCAAGTACGTTAAACTTGGTTATCATTATCTAATCTCTAATCTCTTAACCTTATGTTTTATTCCTTTGATTATAATCACTTCAATCGAAGCTTCTCAAATGAATCTCGACGATCTCCGCCACTTATGGCTCCACCTTCAGTATAATCTAGTCAGCGTCATTATCTGTTCTGCTTTTCTTGTCTTTGGTTTAACCGTTTACATTATGACTCGACCTCGACCCGTTTACTTAGTCGATTATTCTTGTTATCGCCCTCCTGATCATCTCAAAGCTCCATTTGACCGCTTCATGGAGCACTCTAAACTCACCGGTGATTTTGACGACTCGTCTCTTGAATTTCAACGTAAGATTTTGGAGCGTTCGGGGCTCGGCGATGATACTTATGTTCCTGAAGCTATGCATTTTCTTCCGCCTAGGCCGTCTATGGCGGCTGCTCGGGAGGAGGCTGAGCAGGTTATGTATGGTGCTTTAGATAATTTATTTGCTAATACCAATGTCAATCCTAAGAATATTGGCATTCTTGTTGTCAATTGTAGTTTGTTTAATCCAACGCCGTCACTCTCTGCTATGATTGTTAATAAGTATAAATTGAGAGGTAACATTAGGAGCTTTAATTTGGGAGGTATGGGATGTAGTGCTGGAGTTATCGCGGTTGATCTTGCTAAAGATTTGCTGCAAGTTCATAGGAATACTTATGCCGTTGTTGTTAGTACTGAGAATATCACTCAGAATTGGTATTTTGGAAATAAGAAATCTATGTTGATCCCCAATTGTTTGTTTCGCGTTGGAGGTGCTGCTGTTTTACTTTCTAATAAATCTAGCGATAAAAGGAGTGCCAAGTATAAGCTTGTTCACGTCGTCAGGACTCATCGTGGTGCTGATGCTAAGGCATTTAGGTGCGTCTATCAGGAACAGGATGATGCAGGGAAGACTGGTGTTTCGCTGTCGAAAGATTTGATGGCAATTGCTGGTGAGGCTTTAAAAGCCAATATTACTACTTTGGGTCCTCTGGTATTACCGATTAGTGAGCAGCTTTTGTTCTTTGCAACTCTTGTGGTTAAGAAGCTGTTTAATAAGAAGATGAAGCCTTATATTCCAGATTTTAAATTGGCATTTGATCATTTCTGTATACATGCTGGAGGGAGGGCTGTGATTGATGAGCTTGAGAAGAATTTGCAGCTTTTACCTGTACATGTGGAGGCATCCAGGATGACTCTTCATCGGTTTGGGAATACTTCATCAAGTTCAATTTGGTACGAGTTGGCCTATGTTGAGGCCAAGAGAAGGATGCGCAAGGGCAACCGTGTGTGGCAGATTGCCTTTGGAAGTGGCTTCAAATGTAACAGTGCAGTGTGGGAGGCACTTCGGAACGTCAAGCCATCCAAGAATGGTCCTTGGGAAGATTGTATAGATAACTATCCTGTGAAACTAGTTGTTTAATGAAAGAACAGTTGCATTGTAGGCTTCTTCTTGTGGGTGTTGTTCATCATTCATTGGGTCTAACTGTCTTATCTTGCCTACATAGTCTTTGAATTGGACTTTTTTGGTCTTTTATTTGGCTATGAAGTTAAAAGATGTGTTTTTTTCTTTTTTTATTTTTATTTCTTTTTGCTATATTTCTCTAAGAGTACAATGGCATTAGCATTTTTTCATTCTGAAATCTAAAATTGCTGGCATCAAATACATTGTGTAACAAAATTTATGGAACTTTCTCTTGAATTGATGTTCAGAGTATTTCGTCTTTCTGTGGCAAAACACGCTCCTATCTGTTATAGATCATGATCAGCAAGATTTACCCAGTTATGCCTGCACAAGGGACATATCCATCTCGCGAGATTCTTTCTAGCATCACCTCATATGACCTTCTCATCTTTTGCAGTGTTGATTAGGCCTGATCGGTTTCCTTCTCTACGGAGTAGATTGTGCAGAATGGAACTGCTTGAGCTGGTTGGTTGGAATTCTTAATTCTTTCTTCCAATTACCTTCTGTTTATCCTGACATCTCAGTTCTGAGCAGTTTGCATTAGCAAGAGCTGTGAAATTAGGATGTTCAATGTTTTGTCATTCTAAACGAGTTGCATTAGTTAGGAAGAAGCAAAGTCTTACCAACCATTCTCTAGCTTGCAGTCACATCTGTTTCAGATCCTAGAGATGAAGTGGAATGGCAGGCTAATGTTTACCGTGTGGCCAACCAAACCTGAGCATCCCTCGTGAGATTGTCTATTTTTGTGTTTGCTATTAATGTCTGTGACTAATGTACCAAAAGATGTCTTGAAACCTGTGAAATGTGACGGACACGGTCTTGAAATTACTTGTCAACTAGAAGTTGGAATTTGATGAGAGGAATTGAAGCCTTATCTGTACATACGTAGATGTCATGATGTTAAACTTCTTGAATCTCTGATTATCTGCTTCATGGACATTATCTAAGATCAGTGTTTGTAGCTTCTTAAAAAAGCTCATTGAGTGGCTTCTTGCTGTTTTGCAACCTTGTGCATGACATCTTCGGTTGCTTACAAGTTTTTTAATTCCTATTCTTAAGAGAATTCGATAAGAAGTTTTTGTTGCAAGGTTTGCCCATCTTTTCAGCTCACAGTTAGGCCAAGCATGTGAAATGTAGAGACATAAGTTGAATGTGATATACCTGATAAATCTTGTTGGTCAAGCTTTTCAGCAGAATATTGAGGTCAGACAGAAAGCTCACACCTTATCAACTATAAGATTATATTAAGGATTAAGATTATGAGTTACAATACTAGTTAAGGTCAGAAAAAGGGCAGTTTCTGGTGCACCCATCTTCTAGAATAAGTCGCAATCGGCATCTATCTCCACCAACCTGAGAAATTTCCAATCGTGTTTTGTTCCAAAGACAACAAGCATATATATACAGCATCAAAAAAAAAAAATGAACATGCAGACAAAGGCTGCGGGGGCTTAGAATTCAAGATTCAATCGTCATAATTTGACAGATTCCAAGAACTAGTGTCTGTGAAGAAACTGATGCAAATGTATTAGAGTTTTTTTCTTTTCCCCTGCGAGCAGCGATTGAAAATTCAAGGGAAGAACTAGTCAATTCGCAAGGCTTAAAATGATTTTTATTCCAAATGATGAGATAATTCTGGATGTTGACCGTGTGCTGCTCATTGTATTTTGAGTTAAAACCTCAAGCAACGTGTCCTTTTTGTCTTCTTTCATTAGACACCGTAATTGACTGCACGTTAGTTTATTATTATTATTTGTTCTTTTCAATCATTATCATTATTACGATTTTTTTTGGTGTTCAAAAGAAAAAATCATCATGATCATTGGTGTGAAACATAATTTTGACCTTTTTTTTTTTTCCTTTTTTATATAGAAAAATTAACATTTTTTCCGTGTTAAATTTTTTGAAAGAAGATCATAAGATAATAGAGAATTAAACACATAATTCCGTAACAAAATAATAAATCATATGTTTTAGGTGGATTAGATAAATTAGCATTGTTAATAATGTTAGGATGTATATATATGGTATCTAAAATAATTAAATTTTCTTTGGTATAGACCTGACACCCATGGGGAAGACTCAACCACCAATTGACAAGTTGTTTACCATGCCGTAATTTTTTAACCATAGATTATTTGTTTAAAGAAGCTATTTATTTAAGAATATCCATTCGTGATGACGCAAATGACTTGTATTTTTGGGTTAAACAACATACACTTGCATCTGTTTGCTTAGAAAATTTGTCTCTTATTTTCACAGTGGAATGTTCAATTGTTGAGGTAATGGAGTTTTACAAAATCTTTATTAATTTAATTCATAATGCCGCAAATTCTAGAAATATAGTTAGATTTCACTTCGATTTAACTCTTTCAATACATTTGAGAAGCATATGACTAAGAATTTTTTTTTTCTCATCTTCATCGAAAAGAATTTCTATACTGCTCATAATTTTGTGATTGATTTTTATAATAACTTTTTATTTTTCTCAAAAAAGAGTCATTCATATTACATATGTAATTTCCCTCTTTCATGTGATAGATGAAATTTCATGATGGAACCAAGCCTTCCAGATTTCAAAATCTTGTGTGCAAAAAAAAAAAAATAATAATACAAGGGTGATCAGTGGAGGTCTCAAGTTAAGCATTAAAATAAATAAAAAGAAAAAATAATACCTTAATTGACAGAAGGTATTAAAAGAAAAAATCAATAAAAGGTGATGGCGTCCTTACAAAAAGTTCTAAATCGGTTATGAAATGTTTGTTACCTTCATTGCAATAACAAAGAGTTACTCACCTATTTGCTTTGTATAATTTTTTTTAAAAAAAAAAGATTACACGTGACCATTCATAAAAGCGTTGCCAAAAGTTAAAGGTTGTATACCATTTTGACTTCAGCGACAATAAGTTTAGCATTATAATTTAACAAAGTCATCGTCACAAATAAAGGGTAAAATGTGTCAAATTAAATCTAATAATAGATGTTAAGGGGTGAAATTTTGACAGGTTATTCAATTGATCAAAATATACATAATTTTTGGGAAATGACGCCTACCTTCTAATGTTCAATTCTCTAATTTAAATATTTTTGCATCACGGTTGGTAGTTATACATTTTTCAATTAAATCAACAATAATAAGATTTAGAACCATAGAATATTAAATAATTTAATTTCTCATGGTAAAAGTGGAAAGTAAAAAGAATGAAATTTCAAATTCTCCCCTCTATATTTAGATGTTTATATTTTTTATTCTTTCAATCATTTATCACTATTACAAAAATTTTCTATGCTCAAAAGAAGAAATTATAACGATCTTTTGTTCCTATAGTACAACTATCATCGTTTTTCATTTTTCTCTTTTTAAAATTTTATTTTATGTCGAAGAATTATCATTGTTATTGCGTATATAAAATATAAAAATTTAAAATTTCTTTAGTATATAACTGGAATTCATAGAAAAGACTCTCAACCACCTATTGATAAATTATTTATTATTAAATTACTTGAATTATGATATGTGTTTAGTATGCTGTATTTTTTAAACCATAAAATACTTGTTTAAATCGAATAATTTGAAAAATCCATTTGCTTAGAAAGTTTGTCTCTTTATTTTCATTGGAATTCTGATTTGGTTATGAAATGTTTCATTACGGTCAGTGAATGCAATATCAAAGAGTATACATGACCATTTTTAAAAAGTGTCGCTGAAAGCTGAAATTTCATATCTGCCAATTTTTCTGCTGTCGCCAATAGTACAGTTTTAATGACGAAATCATTATTCAGTTGCAAATAGTGAGCAAAATTTGCCATTTTTAAATCTACAATCTAATAACAGCTGTTAACCAGTGAATTTTTGGACCAAACTATTGCTCAAATCAGTATAGATATAAGGTGGTGATGATCTTGGCATCACGGTTAACAGTGACAGGTTTCTCAATTAAATCAGATTATTTTTTGGTAATGATAGTGCCCGCCCTCTAATGCACAAGTATCAAGTTTTCTGATATAAATATTTTTAGCGTCACGGTTGGTAATGACAATATTTATTGATAATGATTGATACTGCCAAAAATTCTCACATTTTCAAATCATTATGAAGATCACAAATACCTTTAAAAATTTAATTCTGTTTAAGTCGGATGGTCTATCATTGAGGTACGAAAATTAAAATTAAAATTAAGATTGGAGGTTAGAATCTCCCTCTTCTTTAACCTCCCAAAAATATGATTGCTAAAAAAAATTACCTTCAAAAACACTGTTAAAGTAATAAAATTTGTAGAAAAAGGAAAAAAATATGAGATTTGCAGACACATCTTAATAAGAGAAATTTACACAAATCACAAGGTTAGGCAAAACTTTTTCAAAAATACACTGCCAATAAACTTGTTTTCAAAATCACTGTATTGTCCTATTTTCATTTTTAAGTTTCTTTCTTAATTTTTTTCGTAACTTATTTTTTTTATCTGTGCTTCCCTTTTTTTTCTATTTTCTATTTATTTTTTTATTTTTTTCTAGCTTATTTTTTCTCTTTTTTCCTTTTTTTGTCTATTTTCTATTTTTTTAGAAATAAACTGAAAAAGAAAAAATGATGATGTTAAAAAAGAAAGCAGAGCAAAAACCTTCCCTTATTTTTTTTTTCTCAGCTTATTTTATTCTATTTATTTATTTATCATTTTTCTGGTTTATTTGTGGTTTTTTCATTTGTATAGCATTTTTTAGCTGTTTTTGTAGTTTTTGTTTTTTTTTTGTTGATTAAAAAACTAGAAAAATAACCAAAAACTTACAACAAAACAAGCTGAAAAAATTGAAAATAAACCAAGAAAAAATAAAAAAAAAAAACCCAAAACAACCACTGTTTTAGTTGTTTAAATACTTGTTTTTTGGTTGTTTTAGCAGGTTTATTTTTCTGGTTGTTTCAGCAGTTTTTTTAGATTATTTGTGTTTTTTCTCTTTTTATTTTTATTTTTATTTAATATTTTTTTAATATTTTTTTGTAAAATATTTTTTTCGAAACAGCCTCGAAAATAACTAGAAAATTACCACAAAAAAGCTCAAAAACTGAAAATGAATTAAGAAAAAAATTTAAAAAATAACAAAAAATAACCAGAAAAATAATCACAAAAAATAAATAAAACCACAACAAAAAAAAAGCTAAAAAAACTGAAAATCAACTAAGAAAAAAATAACAAAAAAAAAGATGAAAGGAAGAAGAAAAAGATGACGAAGTACATTCTTCAGAAATTTTTTTTTTCATTTTTTGTGTTTTTAAAATAATAAAGTTAGGGCCACGTATTTATGGAAACTTTTTCTTTTTTGATATATTTCTGAAAATATCCCCAGGCCCAAAAACAGGTAGAACATTTCCAGATTGGGTTTCAAATTTCAACTGGAACGTTCTGTAAAAATGTCAAATATTTTGGAGGCCCCAGGATGTACCCCACATCACTTTGTGTACCTAGGTAACCATGGTATGTAATGCCCTGTCACGTTTATCACTTGGCTACCAGTCAATAATAATTTTGATTTGTTGTTGGATGCTACTTGATTACCTAAATTCTTATTATAGTAAGTTTTGTTTGGTTCGTGGGATAGAATAGTAAATGATCCACTGAAAGGAAGCACAAAGACAGGAATACAGGACAACTTGCATTACGACAATGCTCAACCACTGAGTGCAAAAACGGTGTTGAAGCAAATACATGCTAGAGAAATTTAGGTTCTGGCAGAAAAAATGCTTCTCTAATACTAGGAAATAAAATCTTGCAAGCTTTGTTCATTATCATTACAAATGGCAAATACCAAGATTGAATTCTTTTTTGTTTTTTTAACTTACAAAAATGAATTTCATTTGAATTGAAAATGAAAGAAAAATAATAATAATAATGAAAAAAAACTCATCTGAAGGAACTTTGAATTTCTTCCAAAGTTCTTCCTTTTGTCTCCGGAACCCAAATAGCCGTAAATACGATAGTCAATGCACACACCACCATGTAAATGGCAAATGTAGCTGTTGAAAGCAGAGAAACTCAAGTTAAGATAGAAATATATAGGAAAACACAGTTATAATTATAGGTGCACTGTTTATATTGGCAGAACACCTGAACAGTAACACAGTTGCGCATATGTCCATACACACACACAAAGAATAAGAGAAGTCCAAACCTCCACTGCTCCAAGTCAAAAGCAAGTTGGCAGTCATCGTAACCACAAAGGAGCAGAGCCAATTTGCAAGTGTTGCTACACTCCCGGCAAGGCCCTTAATATTGAGTGGAAGAATCTGCATTCACACATCACATGTATTCCAGAGCCACAGATCAGGGTTTTTCTTTCATGCGACATAAAAGGCGTAATGAATTAGCAGACTATGCATGAGCTTGGAAGCTTGTCCTCAGGAAGACATTGAATGCATTGTGATGTAAGACCAAAAATTTCTTTAAATGAGATAACTTTAGTTTCATAGGTTCATTCTATTTATAGTTATTGACTGAATAACAAGAATAAGATAGTAATACCTCAGACATTATAATCCAAGGAATGGGTCCCATTCCCAAAGAAAACCCAATTACCATCCCCTGCAAGGGAGAATGGATTAGGCAGAGCAGGCCATGAAAAAACTGAAGAAAGAGTTAAACAAAAATCATCAGATGAAGCACTAGAAACACAACATACCACAACTCCAACCACTGATAAGATCCCCATTATCGTAGATAAACCAGATTGATCTGATATAAAATCCTATTCAATGGACAAAAAAACAATTAGGCACTGTTAAGGAAAACTTTTTGTTTATCATGATCACCAAAAAACATGTTTGACACCAGATGCACCATGTACTTGCCTGTACAAAGAAGGCTACTGCAACAAGCAGGAGGCTGACGGCCATTCCAGCAGAAGAAATCTGTTGTAAAACAAAAGAAAACTTCATCTTTTCTGTTTCTCCAAGTCAAAAAATTTACTTAACTAAGATTGGTGTTAACTCACAATGAGTAGAAGCCTGCGGCCTGCTTTATCAACTATTGATGTCGTTACACCAGTAGCAATAACCTAAAAAGCATGTGTGTTCATGTTCAAATTACAATTGACTCGAAGGAAATTTTCCCAAGAAATGGCAAAATCACTTCAAGTTTTTGACAAAGTTGTACCTGAACGGCGCCAAGCCCAAACGTAGCTATGTTACTATTTGCAACCCCTGTTCAAAAATTAAGGCAGCTAATCAGAACCCTTTTCAACCACTAATGCAAAGTAAAATCCATATACCACCAAAATCTGTGCACATAGCCAACATGAGGAATGAAGTATCAAATTCAGTAGCAGAATTATTGCCAGTTAGGTGCATAATGTAGAAAACAGTTATCAATTCTGATGTTTCCGTTGCAAGAACCGGAGATAGTGAACAAGCTTATTGTGCTTACCTGCTTTTCCAAAAATGGTACTAGAATAGAATAGAACACCATTGATCCCACTAAGTTGTTGCAGGATGAGTAATCCAATGCCAATCTGAAGGACACAGACAAATAAGAAACACTAGGTTTTGATGTCTAAATTCCACAACAACAATAATTGAGGGAATGATAAAGCCCTTTTCAAAAACCAAAAATCCCAAGTAATATATATTACCATTAGAGGGAGCCAATATTTTCTTCGTTTGAGTTCTGCAAACCGAATTGTAGTTCTTCTACTCGTTGAAGCTACAGCCCTCTACATAATGCAAGGTTGCAGGCAAAATCACAAAGACTGAGACTTAACAGTCGCAAACAGAAATGCAGCATACAACTTTAAGAAGTGTTATTTCAACCCCATTTTATTACCTTAATGTCATTCACTTCAAGTGATATATCAGTGTCAAACCCACGAAGAACTTGCAAAGAAGCTTCAAAATCTTCTGTCATACCCATTTTTGCCTAATTTTTGGTTTTGGAAATGAGAGAGAGAGTTTGATCAACAATTTGCAAATCGTACATCTAAGTTTAAGAGAAAAGCATATTTCACTAAGCTTACCAACCACCGAGGAGATTCTGGAATAAAAAACAAGCCAGGAATCAAAATGGTACATGGTAGTATTCCTGCAAAAGAGTTTAGCAAGTTCCAGCATCTGAGATTGTTGTAATTTACCATCATTAATTTGTTAAATCATAGTAAAATACATGTTATTAGATCTTCAAATTTTTCCTTAAAATACTCAGACCAAAAAGGAATTGAGACTTTAAGAGCCTTTCCAATGCCAAAAAGGAATTGGATTGAGTAGGATTTTGCAAGTTCCATTGGTTTCAAATGCATGCACATGTATTCATGTGTGTGTCTGCACGCATGTATATATACCCCCTTGTGTGTTCAATTAAGGAAGAGGGCGTACGTCACACTAAAAGATAAGCAGCACGAACATATACATATAAGACAACAAATGTGCAGCAATCGTTTTTTACATCCAAGTGCTTATACGATGAGCTGAAAGAAGTGTAAACCTAACATAGCTCATCAAGTTTGAGCTGCAAAAAGTTCGAGGAAATCCAATGATGGGTAAGTTCACAAAAATGAAAGTCAGGAAAAGCAAGCTCCATTTTTATAAAGAACCTCTAATTTCCATTGCAAAATGTGTAAGGTCAAGCACAAGCTCAATTGCTATTGCCATTTTTTTTCAAGAAAAGTTCAACAACCATCGACAACAGAAAATTACTTAGAAAGGACTATCAAACTTTAATTGGTGATGAGGCTATCAGAGAGTCTCTGTAGAATTACCCAAAACTGCAAGTATTCTCCATTGAACAAAAAGCCCAAGAAGATAGGCCAGCATGATTCCTATAGTAACGGATAGCTGCATAACACAAGATATGAAAATTATAATCAACTTGGAAGGTGATAAATTTCTGATATCCAAAATGTTACAGTGAGAAATGTCAACAGTTAATCATAAGAATAAAGCCCAGAGACATAACCAACCTGATTCACAGAACCCAAAGCCCCTCTCAAGTTTTGAGGTGCTATCTCTGCTATATATACGGGCACCTACAAATGAAACAGGACCAACACCACGAAAATGACTCCAGCAACATTTCTGAACAATAAAACCCAAAACAAACTTCACATTACCGTGTACGAGATAATTCCTACGCCAAAACCTTCCAGTAGCCTTCCCAGGTAGAGAAAAGAAGTATCCTGCATAAAAAGCTATGTCAGCATTTC
Source organism: Mallotus repandus (assembly GCA_949671775.1). Taxonomy (NCBI): domain Eukaryota; kingdom Viridiplantae; phylum Streptophyta; class Magnoliopsida; order Malpighiales; family Euphorbiaceae; genus Mallotus; species Mallotus repandus. Next base: position 5,721 of record CATIWM010201461.1, on the reverse strand, counting down.
TGATTAAAAAGCTTAAAATCGTAATCGAAAAGTTTGAACATTAATTAATACTCACGTGGGCAAAAGATATAGCAAGCCATCCAATGATATTAGGAATAGCAGCTATCATTAGAGACTGCAATTAATTAAAACAACAAAGCCATAAAAAAAAATATTTGCAGTTCCAAAGCTTATAACGAATTACTATAAATAAATATATATAGAGGATGGTCATTCTAACCCCTTTTCGTCCAATGTACTCAGATATCTGACCGCTGGCTATAGCCCCAACCATTGCACCCACATTCGATAGTGAACCAAACAGAGAAAACTGAAAAAAGAAATGATTTTTATACAACCAAACTGAATCAAATAAACCCAATTAAGCTAAAACCAGTATTAAAAATAAAGAAGCAGACCTCTGAAACAGAAAGTTTAAGGTCGTCAGTGATTGCAGTTTGAGTTGGAGAGGAATAACCAGACTGCCAAAAAACAAATCAATTAGACATTGTTTGGCATGAATCATGTCCAAGAACTCAATTCGTGCCAATACTTTTAGCATTAAATCTAACAAACAGCAAGAAAGAGATATATATAGAGATGATTTAGCTAGCAAGCGAGCTTACAGTGAAGCCGAATTGAATAGGACCCAAAGCAACGATCAAAACACAGGCAACAACAGAAACTGAACTATCACGAATAACCTGGGAAGAGCCCATCATGCTGGATTGCCTCGAACCCATTCGATACCAACTCCCTGTGTGTAGAAACGGCTTCCGTAAATCACCTCTCGCTTCTTCCGTATCATCCCGGAAACTCATCTTCTGCTTCTTCTTCTTCTTCTTCTTCTTCTCAGCTTTCTGTTTTGTTTTTTTTTTGGGTTTACTCTCAACTGAATAATGCTATCTTTGTGCAATTAATGGCCAAAACAAAAATAAGAAAATAAAAAATAAAAATAACAGTCAGATATTATTTGTACGGATAAATATAAATATGATATGAATGTACAGAGAAAGAAGGACCGGTAAGAAGAGCAGACGAGCTGGCACTGCCATTTGCCATGCCAGATAATTATTATTATTATTATTACTTGCTGTAAATATTTTTGAGAGCTGTGACGCCATCAGTTAAATTGCATATATTTCACCCAATCGTGTTGTGTCATTTGTTGGATAATAATTTCAACCCACAATTATTGGACTGGCTACCTTCTACTCAGCCTCAACCTCTTTAGTTTTATCACGTTCCCAAATTAAAACTGAAAAGTGCAATAAATTTGGGATACCGACATGTCCTAATTATAGGAACTTACCCCTATTTTAAATATTTTATTTTTATTAAAAATCATATATTTTTACCAATATTTATTAATTCAAGTGATAAACAATTTGAATTCCTTTAAATAATTTTTCAGATATGAGTTTTATATATATAAAAAATAAATGTTGGGAGAGTTTTATTCTCTTTATGGATCTATTCGGCTCGACTCCAGAATAGTTAGAGTCATTATAATTACCGGATGCCGGAAACACCAAATATAACAAAAAAAATTATATATTTTTCAATTTTAATTATAACATGGGATATTAATAAACTACTCAATAAGAGATAATTTTTTATTTTTTGATTAATAAGAAAATTATGTGATTTAGACATTTATGCTCTATTGTATATCAAGAGACACCTAAAAGAAGTGAATAAATATCGCTGAATAATAATTTTTAAATTATACACTATGAGATATTATTGAAGAGAAGTGACTATTTAACTACATTGTTAAACACTTTTTAAGTGGATGCATTATTTAAGTATTTGAGTTTAATTTTCCGTATGAAGAATTTGTTGTAAAATTTTCTAGCTAATGGGTAATGATTACAGAAGCCATTATTTAAGTATTTGAGTTTAATTTTCCATATGAAGAATTTGTTGTAAAATTTTCAAGCTAATGGGTAATGATTGCAGAAGCGTTGCACCTTGTGGATTAGTTGTCGTTCAAAGTGTAAATTGGTTGTATGTAGCCACTTGATTATTTGTAGTTTCAAAGTACTCCTACCAACTCTAAGTCTGTAACTGGCAATTTATAAATCAAATGAGAATGTGACTAAGCAGCAACAGTTGGCTACTGGCATTACCAGACAAGCCATATCTGTCGTGAAAAGCACATCAACCGTCTCGAAATTTTCAAAAAAAATACTTTTTTTTTTCGGAAAACAAATTGCTTGGAGAATCTTTGTATATATATATATATATATATAATTATATGTAGACATTACTGCACGTGGAAATGAACACTGTACGGGTAGTTACATCTAACATTCCTTGCGTTGACAGTAATGTCGAATTGTATAATATCGTTGATTCAGGCTCTGAGCCTCTGATTGATTGAAGTTTAAGGTGGAAGGCTCGGTCAAACGACGTCGTTCGCATTTTGTACCGTTGGTTGGCGGCGATAAATGAGCAAACAAATGCGTGCTGCTATTTATATAAGCTAACCTCGTCGAACCGGCATGCTCCACGTGCGTACTGCGACTGATAAATACAAAAACAGTGGGCCTTTTAAGGTGGCAAACAGCATCAAGCTGTTGGATCCAAAAGCCCGTTTGTCCTCTTTTTTACATGACAACACAATGGCAGCTGTAATACCAGATCCCTTTGCTGTTTGTCCGAAACCATCTTAATCTTTAGTCTTCGAGCGGGCCTCTGAAATGACTGCCTTAGCGAAAGGTCCACTAGACAGGACTTGGGCCTTCAAAGCCATTGCTTTTGAGAACGATTCCAAAAGGAAAAATTACAACATGATGCATGAACTTTTCAACTTTCTTCTATTTGAGTGTTTAATTTTTCTTTTGGCAATTAAGTATTAGACTTTTAAAAAATAGATAAGAAATCAGTGCTTCCGGCTAATCTCATGCTGATTGCGTACTTACAAGAACTAAATAGGATCCACATTCTCCTCAGTCAGTTGCCAATTTATTTACCACATATTATGAAGGTAAATTCTTGTCTATACTGAATGCATTACATTCAATGATGAGATTTGTAACAAAAAAATATGTCTCATTTTCAATGAATAATTATAAATCATTAGTTAGGTATGTCATAAATTCTATTTTAGGATGTAATATACAAATGTGAGCAAGAATCTCTCTATTATAAAATATATGAAATGATAAAATTACCTATAGTATATGCCAATTATTTTTTGCTCTAAAGCACTCTTTCCTTTTTTCTTACACCACTCATCCGTAACCATCATTTCACCTCTGCAACAAAAATGCAATTTCACCAATACTTCAGTCAACTCTTTTTTTTTTTTTTTTTTCCCACTTTTTTCCACTATCTCTGCTCTCTCATGAACTATCATATATTTCTCTCATTCGATGTTTTTTTTATATTACTTACAATTAAATCAAAATTTGTTTTTTGATGTTTCATTTTCTCTGCAACAAATTCAAGTTTCAAGCACATACAAACCATCAAATATTTTTGGGTGTTATTATTTATGTTGTTTTTGATTTTCAAAAATAAAATCTCTCTTCCAATATGGATTTGTTAAAGATCATATCATCAGAATCAATTCAAAATCAGTTTGAATATAAAATGTTTACAATTAGTTGAGATGTGAAAGAGGCAACAAATTTAAAATCAGTTCATGGCACAAAATTTCTTGAATAAAAAAGAAGTTGGCATTGGATCTTTTGTGTTGGATTTGAGTTTTAGAGAAAGGAAGAATTTCGGACAATTAATGTTTGAATAAAATAACAACCTTAACCATTCCCATTGACAACGTTGGATTTAGATATAGATTTACTTTTGTCAGTTGCCACCAAAAATGGGTTTATAAATTATATGGTTTTTTGCTTGGGTGGTTTGGCCATTGGCTACAATAGATGAGGAGGTAATCAGAAGCAACTCAATGGTTAGTGGGAAATGTGGTCAATTGTTGCGGTGATGCTGGTGGTGGTCGGTAAATATGGCGATGTAGATGGTTGAATGAAAATAGAGCTGACATGGTGAGTGAGAGAGAGGGTATGGATTAAAGTATAAGAACTTAAATGATAAAGTTGTAAGGACTTAAATATGTATTTCTAATCTAAATTAAGGATATTTTGGTAAATTTAATTTATTTGTATACGTGGAAAGTGACATGGCGATACACTTTAGCAATAATATGATTCATTGGAAATGGTTCAACTACTACATCACTGTTTGTTGATCGAAAGCACTACATCACTGTTTGTTGATCGAAAGCACTGAAATATATAATAATTTAAGAGTTCAAATACTTGATTAAAAAAAATTAGGCATTTAAATAAAAAAAATTGAAAAGTTTAGACAACATTAATGCATTTTTTTTTCTATTTTGAAATACTCATTTTATTCCTGAGCTCTAACTAATTTTATTCAATCTGAATAGAATTACAAGATAATAAAAAGTCTTTCAACAATTTATTTAACACGAATATATACGATAATTGGAACTTAAAACATTATTTAAACGAAAATAATTCTTACCAACTGATTTCAACAATTATTAATGAGATATTTATATTTTTAAAAAAATAATTATATAAATAAAATGCACGAAACAATAGTAATAATTTTTTTAAAGTTTGTTTAGATATAAAATTCGCATCTTACCATTATTTATTTGTAGGGATATGGTACATTTTGGCCTCTAAAGTTCACCCTGAGGTGCACTTAAATACCTGAAATATTTTTCGGCTCACTTACATTGAAAATTCAATTTTTGTTGAACTTTTGGCCCCTGTCTTAACGCCATCTTCTCCAATCCATTAGAGGCCTTTGAAGTATGGCTAAAACAAATGCCACATAGGCAACATAAACTCCCGTTGACCATTGAAAATCTTAAAACCAAAAAGAAAAAAATTAAAGATGAGTGATTAAGACCCACCCACCTCCTACCCACCTTTTTAATTGAAGAGAGAAAAAAAATTTCCAGAAGAGGGGTTGCTTTCATCTTTTGGCATTCTTTAGCTTTGTAACCTTAAGAGAGACAAAATTTACTGTCGAACCCATTGATAGTACAAGGAAATCTAGTTGTTCATTGGGCATTTTTGGTTGAAGTTGGAGGCAACCATCGCTTTTGGCAAGGTACAAGTCCCTTATATCCTTGTTTTTTAATATTTTTAATTAAAAAATTCATAATTGGGTGTCGGGTTTTGTTGCATTGAATCTGTGATATCACTATTATTTATGACATTTTGACATGCATTATTGCTCTTTGGTTTGTAGTTTGCACATAGGGTTTATGTATTAGGTTTTTTCGAACATGCAAAGATATTGGGTTTGTGCTTATATGTGTTATATTAGTATTAGATTTTGTAATTTATTCTTCCATTTATTTGTCTATATATGCAAAATGGCAGAAACAATTGATGTAAGGTTCAATTATGGAGGTACATGGGAATGGGTAAATGATAGGCTTCAAATGTTAATGGTGAGGTGGATATGGTTTATAATTTTGATCCAGACTATATGTGCTATAAAGACATATTATTTAGATTTCGAAACCTACTAGGATTTGCAACTCTGGAAAAAGTGTTTGTTCTTGAACCTGGAAAAGACCTAACTGATGGCTTATGTAACATCCCCATTTTCATCCATAATTAATATTATATGAACATATGCATCTTAGACTATTCCATTTGACTATGTGTATTTTTCATGAATTGAATCTAGTTGACTTGTTTACATGAGTAAGTTAGGGACTAAATTGAG
>CATIWM010201459.1:0-31472 GCA_949671775.1 Mallotus repandus | reverse complement strand
AATTTAAGATAAAATATAACAAATTTTTCTATTTTATCTTAAATTAATTATATTTTATAATACAAATAAAATTATTAATTAAAATATATTATTCTTCAAATATTTATTGTAAAATAGCCTAATTTAAAGAAATATTTTTTTAAGTGTCTAATTGAAATACAATGAGTTTAAAATTTATTTAAAATATAACATAAATTATAATATTGACAAAACTAATTGAATTTATCCAAATATAAAAAATTTATTCATATAAGAAATATTAATTAACATTGATAGAATATGATTGTAAATTTTTTTTTATATGATTTAATTGAAAAATAATATAATAATTTATAAAACTAATGGTAATGTTATTTCTAAAAAATAGAAAATAGAATTTTTCAAAAAAAATAAAAAAATAGAAGGTATAATCCCTATTTTAACTCATGCACTTTTATTTTGGTCTGAATTTTTCCTCTGCACTTTTATTTTAGTTTGAATTTCCCCCTGTACTTTTATTTGTCAACATTGAATCCTCATTAAAGACTTAATGTATGCCAAAATAACAATATAAGGACTCAATGTGGACAAATAAAATTATAAAAAAAAAAATCCAAAATAAAATAAAAGTGCATAAAAAAGTGGTGTTATGTCTTAAAACAACCAACTTTACATAGGACTCTCAATGGATACGATTTACACGGCCATGTTAGGTGTCAAACAAGAAAGTTCACCCTTAAATATGCATGTGTTCTCTTTGAAATCAACCTTTCTGAGATGGACATGGCCATGTCCACAACTATGTTGGCTCACTTGGTTGTATTGGCAATGGGCCTGGATACTGATGGACACGTGCAAGGGATTGAATCTTCATTCCAATTCTTTCCTGAGGCTAACACATGCAAGCACTGCCCATGTTGGAAATCATATAGAAACTCTAAATTCTTCGCAAAGGCAATGCAGGCATTGACACTCCCGCGTACATATCTACATCTCTATTCCAGTTTGCATAGAAGGAACACAAGCTCGGAAACGACCATGTTCATGGCCATGTAGCTGTTCCAATTTCTTGGATGTGAATGGTTGGCTTCGTTTTCTTTGACTTCTAGAGTTGGACACGAGGGTGAACACGCTTTTATCTTAAACTCTTGATACAATTTAAGCTCTAATCTTCAATTTATTAGTTCATGCACGATGCTAACTTTTACAAACACTTCTAATTAAAACTCTTTCATCTCCATGAATATACTCTAAAACTCAAAACAATATAAATTGGAAGCTATAATTATGTAAATTCTTGCAAATCAATAATAAACTTAAGAAATTAGGGTTAATATTATCTAATTAAGATTTTATAAGTCTCATACATTTAATAACTTATTGATTTATTTATATATTATATTATGAACATCAAAAGTAAAATAATATTATTATGCATTTATAGTAAATGTTTCAATATCATTTAAAATTTGAATATTTTTAAACATAAATTATCAAAATTTTAAAAATAATATTTTCTAATCATTATTAATTAAAAAAGTAAATTAATTTAAAATAAAATTCATTTCATAAAAAATGAGTTTAACAATAAAAAAATGTGGTGTATTCTAGTCATCAATTTTAAATATTCATAGACTGGCTTTTCTAAAAAGAAAAAAAAGCTAGTGGCATACAATACAAATATGTGTATCTATAAAAATAGAATTAGAACCGTTAAATTAATACTTATTTAATTATAGCCATTGATAAATTTTACAGGTATAAATACACAAAAATAATCAATGGTTGTAATTAAATAAAAAATATTCCAACAATTCCAATTTTATTTGTATAGTTACAAATATTTGTATCATAGCAAGAGCTATTTTTTTTAATAATTTTAAAGGTTTTTTTATATTTTTTTAGGTTTCTAAATTAGCATCTTAAAATTTACTATTTTATCACTCTACAATAGTTATATTTATCAAATTTTTATTTAAAATTTATTTACTATATTAACTTTTTTTAAACGAACTTTCTATTTAAATATATATTTTCTTGATTATATTTCTATAGTTGATAATTTTTTAGGCAATATTTTAATAAAATCTTCACCACTAATTGGCCAAGAGATGAACCCACGGCGCGCTATCAACAGAAGGAGAGAGATTGCACCATTATCCATTCCAGTTTCAGCTAAACAGAAAAAACTAAAATTGGGGGGAGAATAGCTATATATTGATCACCGAATTGAGTTTGTCATTTTCAAAGATGTGTATTTGTTTTCATCTTCCCAAAAAGGCCAACAAATTAGTGGCGAACAAATCACAAAATTAGATTCAACTCTATATATTCACATCCGTCACGGCATCATGCTTTATGTTGACAAAGACCCATTCTAACCAAACTACAAAATCTTTTGTACTATAGTATAGTATAATATAATATAATGCTGCATATGCCCTCCTGAGTAACACATTACTATTAGCTTAGCCATCAACCCATTGTATATGCATTGATCTTATGGTAACATTTAGCAAGTCTTTTCCTTGGCAATCTTTGTAAATTATTTGTTGATTTGGCATATCGATTTCAGCTGCATAAACTCTCAAGTCTCATTCTCGAATAATTTTTCTAATATTAAATTATTTTTTTAAGAAATTGGATAGAGAAGTAAAAATCTAATCGATACCATATATGAAAAATTATTGCCTTACACTAGATAACATGGCTCTATAGATATTAAAGGAATAAATACAAATTTGATTCATGTGATTTAATTTTTCATTTTGCAAAATCAGTCTTATGATTTTTTTTTTTACATTTAAATACCTTGTATTTCACATTTTTTTTAACATTTTAGTATACTTCTAACAAATATTATTTAAAATGTATACTTTAATGTAAAAATAATATGCATTTTCAATGCTAAAATTTTATAATGAGTAATATATCATTCAACTAACTACAATAAACTCACAAAAAACCAAATTTATATGTATTTTTAATTTAATTATAAATAAAAAATGAGCTTTAGAATAAATTTATAATATTTTTAAAATTAACCAATTAGTTAAATTGATCATAAATCATATACATAATAAATTTATCATAAATCATTTATAGAATAAATTTATCATTAAAATTTAATATTATATTAATATTTTCTCATGAAATAATGATAATATTAGTTAGAATAATACTAAAGTGCAAATAAAATGTGAAACATAAGGTATTTAAATGCTAAGAAAAATTACAGGACTGATTTTGCCAAAAAATAAAACCACAAAGATCCAAATTGTACTTATCTCTAAATTAAACTATTAGAGAATTAATACATACAAATATATATATATATATATTTAACAAACCAAATACATTAAAGAAACTAAGGAGATACAATACACATTAGTCTTGGTGGACATTAAAGAGAACACTGGAAAAGAAAAAAACATAATCATTCTTAGCTAACCAATCAGCAACTCTGTTGCTACATCTTCGGATATTGTTGAAACAATTATTCAAAGAGGGAGGGATGAGTGCGCAAGGGCTTTGACTTCACAGGGGAGAGAGTCAGCTATTGCAGAGCAAAGGTTAATAGCAGTTTGACAGTCCGATTCAAATATAAAGGGAATAAGGGAAAATTTTTGAGCATACTTCACTGCTTCTTTGATAGCAAGGAGCTCAGCTTGAAGGGGAGAGGAGCAGGAGAAACGGGAGGTAGCTATGAAGAGAACAGAGCCACTTGAGTTTTTTAGGATAAAACCTGTGTTGCATTTGTTAGAGGAGCTGGAGAAAGCAGCATTGCAGTTTATCTTCCATGTTCTTAGAGGATAAGGCTGCCATTTTGGGGTTTGGTTGCTAGAAACAGCAGGGGGTTGGGCGAGGTGAGGCTGGGAGAGAGATTGAGCAGTGGAGAGGGATGTCTACTATTTAGAGGCTTGGGTAGTAGTTTTAATTGGATCCTCTTGGGAGCCATTGAAAGTAGAATTATTATGAGCTTTCCGTATATACCGACATATAGATGTTATAAGATGCTTAAGATGTGAGTTATTAGAACTGTCAAGCATGTGTATAGTGTCCAACCACCAATTATGAAAATTTTGAAAGCCTTGATTACTAGGATTATAGCTAAGAAAGCTGGCATACCAGGTGCGTTTTGAGTTTTCGCATAGGAAGAGAAGGTGTTTAAGAGTTTCAAGGTCTTTATGGCATCTGCAATAGGTTAAGTTTAAGGCACAACCTCTCTGAGATAGTGCTTTTTTGGTAGCTATGGCATCCCAAGCACATCTCCAAATAAAATCTTTAATTTTCTGAGGGATGTTAAGTTGCTAAATAGAGTTCCAAAGCAAAGAATTGCTAGTAGGGGACACCGAACTTAAAACAAGATGGGTGAGTTGGCTTTAATGTTATTTGAGGATCTTGTAACCTAATTTAGTACGGTAATTTCCTCTTTTATTGAAGTGCCAAACCAGTGAGTCATTTCCTAATCTAGGATAGGCTGGAATACACTGTATGGCATTACACTCTTCTATAGAGAAAAGGGAAGAGAGCAAAGTGTTATTCCAAGTACCTATGGTCTGGTCTAGAAGGTCATTGACGAGGAGAACATCTATATTCTCTAGCATAGGGGATTTGATTCTGAAGTTTGGGATTAAAGGGACCCAAGGGTCGGACCATATGCTGATTTTATTGCCAGATTTCACATTCTAGTTAGAGCTTTCATTGATGAGCTTTCTAGCTTTGATAAGGCTGCTTTAGATCCAAGATTCTTTTTTGCCTTGATTAGCTTGAAGAAAAGTGGTAGTGGGGTGGTAAATTCCTCTTAGTAAATGAACACAAAGGCTGTTGGGATTTTTAACTAGTTGCCAACCAAGTTTAGGCAACATAACAGTATTGAATAGCTCTAATTGATGAAATCCAAGATCTCCATTCTTCTTGACTTTAGTTAATGTTTCCCATTTTATCCAGTGTAATTTTCATTGATTAATGTCTTGAGACCACCAAAATTGCTTGATTAATTGCTCAATTTTTTTAGTGATGCTAGATAGGAGCATGAATACGAACATGACAAATGTTGAAAGAGCTTGGATGACTGCTTTGATGAGAGTTTCTCATCCAGCTTGTGTGAGGAATTTACACCTCCATGAATGAATTTTGGCTTGTGTTCTTTGAATAAGGAAGGAAAAGAGAGCCTTTTTTATTTGACCTTAATCGATAGGAATCCCGAGATATTTGGTGGAATAACTAGACTCTCTGCTATCAAGAAGTGTGCTGATGAGCTCTTTGACTTCATGTTTAGCATTTTTGGTAAAGATAAGTTCAGACTTGCTCAAATTTAAGCATTGTCCAGAGGTGTAAGTGTATTTGGAGAGGAGCTGTTTGAGTAAATATGCTTCTTCCTGAGAATCTTCACTAAATAAAATTTTGTCATTAGCAAATAATGGATGAGTGGTAGTGGGGCAATACCTGGTGATCTGAATGCCCTTGATGCGGTTGTTGACATGAGCATTGTTGATGAGCCTTGAGAGGTAATCAACAACTAGAATAAAGAGGTAGGGTGATAAAGGATCTCTTTGTCTTGTGCCTTACTGAGGGTGGAAGGTGGCAGTAAGAGAGCCATTGATGAGAATATTATAGCTAACTATTCGAACATACTCCATGATAAGGCTTATCCATCGATGGTGAAAACCAAGGTTAAGTAAGAGTTAATTGAAGAAATTTCCAGCAAACTTTGTCAAAAGCCTTGGCTATGTCTAACTTTAGGGTAAAATTACTCTTCTTTCCTTTGAATTTGGTTTTTAGGGCATGAAGGACTTCATGGTTTATGATTATGTTTTCTTGCATGCTCCTTCCACTTATAATACTAGTCTGTTGCAGAGTAATGATCTAAGGAAGAAGCTGTTTCAATCGGTTAGCTAGAGCTTTGGAGATGATCTTGTATATATGGTTGTAGTAGCTTATAGGACGGTATTCTCCAAAGCTTTGAGGGTGATTAGTTTTTGGAATAAGGGCAATGGTGGTGCGGTTTATGTGGGAAGGGAGCTTCCCTGTTTGAAAAAAAAGATTTTATAAGAGAAATGAATTCAGAGGAGATGGTGTCCCAGTGGTTTTGATAGAAGATGCCTTGAAAACCATCATGTTGAGGGGATTCAAATTTGCCCATGCCAAAGGTAGTAGTTCTTATTTCATCATAAGTTAAATCTCCTAGAAGGTCTCTGTTCATCTCTTCAGTGACAAGTCTGGGTGTGATTAGGTAGAAAGAGTCATCAACCTAGATTGTTGTTCTTTTAAAAAGGTTTCAAAAATGTTGAACAACCAATAATTTAATGTTACTTTCCTCTATTATCCATTTTCGATCATAATTTTTGATTTTGAAGATTTGGTTACATTGTCTTTGTTAGACCGCTGTGAGATGAAACAATCAGGTATTGCGGTCATCGTCTTGCAGCCATTATACGTGTAAGCGTTGTTTTCAGAAGATTTCTTCACTATGCCACTGGTTAGCAATGTTGGTTTGGGCTGAAATTGTGTCTTTCTTAGTTTTCTCAGTGAAAATTCCTGTCATTGACTGCTCAAATTTCTCTTCGAGTGTGTTTGTTGGAGGAGCAATGATGCAATTTTTGTTCCTGACCCAATTGATAAGTTGAGCTCGTAAAAAAGTGAGTTTAGCTTCAAATTTATTGAGCCCTAGTTGTGGTTCTATTTGTTGAAACTAAGATTGTTGAATTAGATATTTCCATCAAGTATCATGTTCCCATTTAGCTTCATAAATGAAATGTTTGTGCCTTCAAGGTTAGTTGGGATTAATAGAGATAAGAAGAGGCCGATGGTTTGATCTAAGAAAGGAGCCATGAACAACTCTAGCATATTCATGTTGGATACGCCATTCTGAGTTGGCAAGCACACAATCTAATCATGCTTGCATGTTATTTGAGCTAGTTTGCTTGTTATGCCAAGTGTACTTTCCAACCATTAAAACCTAGATCTAGAAGGGAATCGTCTTCTAAAAGAGCATTGAAATCTTGAAGTTGAGAGAGAGACAAAGGATTACCTCAGCTTATCATCCTCAAAAGTGCAAACATTAAAATCACCTACGAGAAGCCAAGGTATAGAGCTTTACTGATCTAGGTTTTTGAGTTGATTTTAGACCTGTTATCGATGTTCTTTCTTAGGACTTCCATAAACCCCAGTATATTGCCATTGGGTGTTTTCATTGATCAGAACGTCAACGAAGTTTGCTGATGTACTCTTGATTTAGATGTCCCAATCATCGTGCCACCATAAGCAAAGAACACCAGATCTCCCCTATGGATGAGCGTAGACATTGTTTGTGAAACCCATTTTCTGCTGTAGAAGTTCTAAGTTGGTACTTTTCTGTTTTGTTTCTATTAGGAAAATCAAATTTGGTTTTTCTTGAGCAATCAATTTCTTCAAAATCTTGACAGTAAGTGGATTGCCCAATCCTTGCACATTCCAAGCTAAAACTGACATTATGGAGAAAATAACAAGATCTACTCCCTGTTTAGAGAAAGCAGAGAGAGAACACGAAATTATAATTTATCTAAAAGCTATCCATTAGTTAAATCAATTGAATCGAATACTTTGTAAATACTCTATTGACAAACTATTTATGATACATATATTAATTGTTAGATAATTAATATATATTTATTGTTCTGAGTATGTGTCAATTATGACTTATGAGTGTAAAATGCTAAAATACATTTCATTTAATTATTAATGATTCACCCACAGTGTATCTATAGTGAACAAAAATATTTCGTGGACTAAATACTATATTCTCCTTGAGGATTAAACCTGTACTAGTCTCACCGCTAGTGAGAGAGTAGTCAAGTGGTAGTTCCTCTCAAAGGGTATCATGAGGTGCAGAATTCAATTTCTGCCATCGTTGATTTAAAGGGGAGAACTGCCCCCTGTTATGCAATCCATTAAAATTTAGGTTATATGATCTCCCTATTAAAAAAAAAAAAAATACTAATCTTACCAACTAGACTAATCTCCCGGACACAATTGGTATTTTTGAGTTTAAGCTAATAGCAAGCAAACACTCCTTCAATGAGTTTAGCAATAAGAGGCCAGCACATAATATATCATCACTGTATGGTGTGGAGTGAGAACCTAATCTTCTAAGACAGGATTATTAGGTACCATACTACCACCTCCTGCTTTTTCCCTGTTAAAAAATAAATAAATAACTCTTACAAAAGCAAATCCATTTTTCAACTGCTTTCTTATTATTCCTTGTCAATTACCATTATAAACAATCCTAAAACACGACCAATTATGGTTCATCATTACACATGATAAAATTCTACATTGATCCCCCCATTAATTAACTCCACTAATTCTCTTTTTTCCCTTTTCTCCACATACCTTTGCTTGCAATTTAAGCCTTTCATATCAGTATATAACCCAGAAACTGATCAGTACAAAACTGTAACCTCTCCACTTGCCTAAAAAAAAAAATTAATTAAAATGACCTCAGTTTGCATATCAAACTGTGTCAACGATGCACGTGACCCTCGTGTGCCGGTTCGCGCCACCTACGTTAACCTCTACAAGTGGCCGGAGTCAGATAGAGAGTTCATTAAATCAGTGCGGCGTGTGGCGCAGGGTTTGCATGGTGACCAAGGACACCCTAGGGTGGTGGACAGCATCTCCTGCAGGCAGATGTACCTCAGGAGCTATACGTTTTCAAGGAAAGAGAGCATGCCCGAGAAGACGAAGAAATGCTTCGGTAGAGTAAAGGAGAAGATGGCTAATCAAGGGAAGAAGCAGAAGAAGAGGAGAAAGGAAAAGGGTAGGAAAAGGAGCAAGTGTTTGGTGTTTAGCAAAGTCAAAGAATTTTCTTGCAATGCCTTGTTTAGGATCTTTCACAGGTTGTTGTCTTGTGGTGCTAGTATAGATGTTGTCGATCACAATAATGATTAAGTTTTATATTTTCAGTTTTTATCGATCATGGTTTATTTATGTTGTCTAAGGTTTTATTTTCTTTTTAAATATTATGTTATATAATTAAGTATGCTGTGGTTTGATGGATTTTGTTGGGGTTAAAGGGTTGGTCAGAGGAAAGAATTTGCGCAGAAGGGGAGTTTGTATATTTGCATATTTTTATCTAATTTTGCACTTCTTCTGCTATTGCATACGATCTATGGTAATTAAGGAATAATGTTATTTTTTTGAGTTTACATTTCTTGTGTCTCTTATTCCTTGAGTGCTTCTTGCTGTGTTGTATATCTTTGAACAAATTGGCATGCATCTGGATACTCATCACTTGTTGATAAAAGGGGAAATTCATCATACCATCCTCACTATTTGTTAAGATTTGATTTTGAAGTCAAAATATACCTCAGTTCTTAGGACTAATTACTTAATTAGTGAGTTATCAATTCTTCATTTTTCATGGAGCTAGTTTTGATGTTAAGGTGATAACTATATAAATAAATTTTTTAAATTAAATAAATTAAATAAATTAAATTTTCAATATATATATATATATATATTATTTTTCATGAACATTTAATTACAACTTTTTTTATCCGAATTTAATTACAACTTATTAAAACATAAGTAATATTTTAATATTAATTGACATGAATAACATAAATTAATTTTGACCTTAGTATGAAAAAAAAATATATATTTTTTTTATTTTTTCCTTTGCATATATGCACCGTGTTAAATATTATATTACCTTTTGGCACCAAAAGCTACGAGCATATGACCGTTAAAAATTTGGTCTGTCTTTCTTTTTTTTTTTTTTTTAGTTGGGGAGGGGGCTCTTGGTGGGGTTTGAACCGTCACTAAGGGCTTTCTTAGGAAAGCCTTTTCTACCCATACTATATTGCCTGGGTAAAGATTTTGTCTGTTAAACAAAAGAATTGGGAGATTCAGGTAATTTTTCTTGTTCCCCAAACTTTTTTGACCAAAGAATCTCTAGAGTTAATAACGTTAAATAAAGTTTTTTTTTAACAACCATTTTGTTAATTTGTTAGTTATGTTAGTATGTTGGTAGGGGTGAAGTGGGGATTTGAACCCCCACATTTACTAGGGCAATCAAAATCCTTGCCACCGCAGCTAAGCGTGACTTTAACGTTAAATAAAGTTAAAATGTATATAAATATCCGTAAAGTGTCAGCCTTTTATGTGCTATTTAATAGAGGTAGCCTAATTGATAAAGAAAAAATAATAATAAATGCATAAAGTATTTTTTACAACAAAATATTTTCTAAAAATAATTAGAGAATTTAATTTTTTTGGAAGATATTTTTAAAAACAATTTTGATATAGAAATTACCCATCAATAAAAACAAAAAGAAATTTTCCAGCTTATGATGTTCGGCACACAAGATAGATTTTAGAAAATACTGCATTTCATCCTTTTAGAGATGCAGCATTGAATTATGTTCCTCAAGATAATTCTATTCTTTCAACAATGGACAAACATGATATGTTTTAAAAAAAAAAAAAATTTAGTCCTTATGAGTTTAGACCTCTTTGCCTGGAACATATGTGGAACCTACCCGCCATTCTTTTTGCTTAGATGCCTTGTAACAACTTGGAAATCTTTTTGTGTTGTGATTTTACATGTAAAAATCCAATATAAAATTAGTTAATTATCTAAATCAAAGAAAAATTTAAAGAAAAATCAAAGTCATTAACGTAAAATTATAATTTTTTAGATAATCATATTGTATTTTTCAAATAAATAACTTAGAAAATTTTAATTCTATGCATAAGAAGTACTCAAGAAGAATACAAGTAAAAGTTTTACTTGATTGTGATAATTTTTTAATAAATTTCAAGTATGAAAACAGAATACATATCAAATATTTAAAAAAAATTATTCTTGAACTTTTATTTTTTTAGTGAAAATGCACATAGCGAAAGCTTAATTTATTATAGAAAAAAGGATTATAATTAATCATGTATTTAGATGGGAGTTAAAAAAGGGTAATTGCTAGTCATGTAATACACTAGCTTTATTTAACCTTTTTTGATAAACTTTAAAATTAATCCCATTAACAATTTACCCTATTTAAGTGTGTTTTAGGTAATTCAGCTAAGAGTACAGTAAAGACCTATAAAAAAAATATCTTTACTAAAAGATAAAATTTTTTCATTTTTCTATTATTTTTCTGTATACTTGTAAATCATTTCTCTTCTTATTTTTTTTACATTAATAATTAAGTTAGAAATCAAATTTATAAAAAAAAGTATAAATCAATTTCAGTTTTATGGTGATTTTATTATTTATATCTTTTATTTAAAATTTTTATCTTATTATTGCCACTTGTGTGCATTTTATGTGTTTGAATATATAAATATATATTATATATTTTTATCTTCATGTAATTTTTTTAATTATATGATATTTTTAAAATCAAATTTTATTATTTATAAAAAATTTAACAATAATATGTTTATTTAATTATTTATATTTATTATTTTAATATTTCATATAAATTTTATCAATTATATTAACAGTTTTTTTTAAAAAAAATTCTATAGCTTATCAATTATCTTTTCTTTTGTCAAACTATTGTACCTATAATTGTTATTCCCTTAATAGTCACACCTGTAACTACTATACTATATTTCTGAATTTAACTCGAATCCAATTGCACTCTAACACATAAATGAGAAAAATTTGATGCCCCTCTTGCAAGGGCAAAGCCTAATATGTGCATTTTTTTTTGTCAAAAAAAAAATGTACATATATACGTATATAGATTGACATTGATGAGTTGTGATTTTAAGTGGGAAGCTCATTGACACTAATTAATGTGATAAAGCAATCAATGCCAATTAGCTTAGGATTCCTTCCCAAATTTTCGTTTACTTTATTTTCTATTTGATTTTTTATTTTATTTTTTTAGAGCAAGATTGGAATGGTTCCTTTTTGCCAAAGGACACATGTGAAGCTATTAAAACCTAATGTCATGGAAAAAACATCCCTATACCAAACAAATAACTATTTAATCTGTATTGTTAGTTATTGAGTCTATTACAAGCAAATGTTGCATGCATGAAATTGCAATGGCTTAATGTATATCTTTCGCCTTCTGAAGCATAACATATTCATTTTACAAACTAACTATTGTATATCCTCAAGCAGTTAAAAAAACATAATTTATAAATATTTTTGAGCTAGTTGAAAATTTTAAATAGTCTTATTTAAGTTACGAAAATAAGTTGAATTTCAACACAAGAAACAGAATGACCTAACATGCATGCTTCATAGAATTATTTAAAAGAAAAAAAATGTGTTTTTTTTTTTCATATACCCTTAGTATACTGTAGTTATAATGACTCTGACTATTTTAAATTCGAGTCGGGTGAATCCATAAAGAGAACAAAACACTCTTAACATTTTTTTCATGCATAAGACTCGATTGAGATTTCAAATTACTTATCCCTTGGACCAGCAAATATGTGTTATTTTTCATTATCTTTACATGTTAACACAAACAAGATGATGATTTAGCACACATGTGCAAGTATACAAGCGTACATACTATATGTATATTTAAAAAAAAAAATTGTATGGAATTTCTATATTATTAATGCAGATAATGCAATCTATAGAATAATGAAAGAGAGAGACGTGATAATTATGAGTGGTCTATCTTGATTGGTCACTGTAAATATAGTGACTGTTTTTAGTGATGGAAATGAAGTGCTGTGGTTACCTGGCCATTATTTTTAATTTTTTTTTTTTGGGAAATTGATGTAAAAATTTAGGATTAGGGACAAGAGAGTTCAGGCCATAAAAAAGATGCTATCATAACACTCACCAAACGCATTGACATTGCTGAAACTTAGGTTCTAAGGGGCTCATCAATTTGCTTCCTTTAAAGTTGCTTTCTACGGCCCTCATCATCACCATTTCACATCATCACACGGAGCTGATAGCAAATTCTGTATACCTGTATTAAAATCTGTACTATCTTGATTTTGATTTTATATTAATTATGGAATAAAAATTTATATAGCGAGTAGCAACATCGCTATCCATAACATTTAATAAAAGTATCTTTCTTTCATTTGATTTGTTTCCCTTATCATGGAGCAAAGAAAGGGGAAGAACAAATATATATTTTTTAAAATATATCATATAGCAATTGTGGTAGGTTGATACATCTATTATTGTCCTTAATTATTAGTCCTAGTAATATTTTGTTGCTATAACTTCTACATAATTTATATTTATCCTCTTTTATCGTTCTCTCCTCTGGTATTTAAAAGAAAATTCAAAGCTTATTCACAATTTAAAACTCAACATTACAAAGCCAAGCCCTACCAGCTTTGAATTTTAATTAGTGTGAAATATAATTTTAGTAATGTATTTAAAACTTTTTCTTATGACAGTTGTGAAAAGGCCCTAGAGAGAGGGGGCGCTTTGAATTTCAATTAGTGTGAAATCTAATTGTAGTAATGTATTTAAAAATTTTTCTTATGACAGTTGTGAAAAGGCCCAAGAGAGAGGGGGAAAATGGGTTGGGGGGGGGGGGGGGGGTGTTGAATAGGGCAGTTAGAAAATTTTAATTAGCAAATAATTAAGAAGTAAAAGAAGAAACAATCCAAGGACATAAGGATTTAAGGAGTTCGAATTAAAACAATCTTACGTCTTCATCTAACTTATCCTTAAGTTAGGATTTTGCATACCCACACCAATCTTATTACTTGAGATTGTGTTTTCAAGAGTTTTTAGACTCAACTTTAACCCTACCAATATAATGAGCTTTTCTAGACTAAGCTCTAACCACAACAATAACTGATACTTGGGCCCATCATAAACCCAATAAGCCCCTCTCTAAAAACCAAAAAGAAGAGTATGAGCCACAAGGCCAAAAAGCCCACCTCTGAAGCTTAGAAGAAAGCACCTTCTTCTTTAAGCATTGGTCACATGTGCATGAACATAACAAACAATAAGTACAAACCAGTGAGGTAAGCAATAGGAGCCATGCCCACCAACTACGCCTGATCCTGCAATAGAACAGTAACGCTGACAATATCTCTGTGCAAGCCATGGCTAGCCAAGACAATACCTGGAGAGAGCATGATCACGTGAGGAGCTACAATGCTAACTAAGCCCTAACACAACAAAGAATTGGCATAAAAGGGTAGGCAAAGCACACAACAAGGTAAGGAACCTAATCTTCATTAGTTCGGCCTCCTCTCTCTTTGGTTAGCTCTTCTAACTTAACCGTCGGAGTTGATACGCCAGGATCCCTCTGGTGTGTCCTCTCATCAATTTTTCTTTTATTGTAGACAACTCCCAAGCTTGAAGATCAATAAATATCAATAACAATTCAAGTGTTTAAGGCTTACACTTAACCTTTGATCACTTTGTATTAACTCCCCACTTCCCTTTTTCAACCCAAGAAATTAATAGAAGAAGAGAGCTATACTAATGCACAACCCATACTTAATTTTACAAAGAGAATTTTTGAGAGAATAAGTATTTCAAAGCAATCAATACTCAATCAATGTATCAGAAACTCATTAAATGAAGTTCTACAACTTGTATATATTGATTAAGAGTGAAAACTAGCTTTTAGGGATCATTAAGTTCATCCTTAACCTTTGCCATCTTCATTAAATGAGATTTCAGCTTTTTGCAGGATTTTCCTAGTCACGGTCATGATGAGAGTGGTCACGGTCATGATTCTTAAGTAACTATCCATTAAGGCAGCCATGTGACTGTTGTGCATCTGCCACCTGGACCATCACAATAGTGACACTAACCGTGAGCACCTCTATCACCTTGATATGTAATTCTCCTTATATCTTATGCTCGTGACTCAAAGTTGTGAGGTCAGTCACAAGCATGATCACAGTCGTGATCAAGCTCGTGAGGACCACTAGACTCTTGACTTATGAAAGGCTCGTGGATCATGGTCGTGATCTTCCCTCGTGATGGTGATCATGATCTAGTCACAATTGTAACTGAGACTGTCAGGGCTACTGGACCTTTTTCTAATTGATGAGCCTTTGATTATGCTTGTGATGTAAGGTCATGAGCATGGTCATGGTTATGGTCATGGTGGGGTATTGGAATAAAATTATTTAACAAGCTTTTATGCTTCATTTAATCACGATTGGGTCCTGGTTGTGATTGAGATCGTGACCTAGTTTCTCTTCACTATTTTCTTGACTTTTTAGGTCCTTGTTGATCTCTAACTAATACACACTTAAATGAATATTATTAGCACTTCAAAATTGTATTGTTAAAATCAAAATAAGGTTAGATTAAGCCTTAATCATGTAAATGGCTAACAATCTTCCCCTTTTTGATTTTGATAAACAATTTTAGGAATTTTCAGTAATTAATTGTGTGAGCATGTGTTAGTGTAGCTCCCCCTCAATATATGTATTGATTTTGAGAGGTACTCCCCCTCACTTAGTGCATATATTGGTGATGAGAGCATCATATACTAAAAGTATACAAAAAATATATGAAATGAAAAGGTCATATGCTTGATATAAACTTAACATATACATATCATAAACTCATCATTTTATACAATCATCACATATACTCATCATAAGCCTAACTTATATCATATATACTCAACATATTCAACATAGACATAAGATATAAAATATTTGTTCAAATATGTGCTCAAATATATTCTCAAATGCATATTTCTCCCCTTTTTGTCAAAATGCAGAAAGGAAAGTAAAAAAGAGTAAAGAACACAAATAACTAAGAGATTTCATTAATAAGAAAGATGTCGTCCAAGACTCATTACATGAAATATAAAAATGTGAGTGCATGAAAACAGAAAAGGGAAAACACAATAAAAAAAATAAGACCTAAAAAATTAAAAGAAAAGTTAAGAAAACTAAGAATTATCTCCCTCTTGGGGAGGATTAGAAGGATGAGCAAAGAGGGCATATCGGCATTCATAACCTTTTGTCTTATAAAGGAAATGCACATCATATTCAAAATGTGCAATGCACTCATCCATCCTATCAAATCTAAGATTGAAGTTAGACTCCATTAATGACATTCTATTAAAAAGATGTCCACCCATTGTGCTTCATCCTCAACCAATTGAGCACCCCTTGATATTCCTTCACTTCTAGCCTATTTTCTTTGAGTGGAAGGATCTCCTTCTTGAGGATCTTGAGTAGGAACATCTTCATTGCCTTTTTGACTTCCTCAATTTCCCTAACGAGTGCATCCATTTCATCTGCCCTTTCACCACTCTCTTGTGGAGCATCACCTTTCCACACCTATTTGTTTTGCCCACTTAAAAATTGTTTGGAATTTTTAATAAAGGTGTCATCAAGCAAAACATGGGTAATGGAATCAAGGTTGGAGAGTTGAATGTTGTAGAAGGTGGCAAGTTTTGTGATAATCCCTCCAATTCCTATGGAACCCAAAACACTATCACTTACTAGCCATAAATGCCATTGAAAAATCCTTCCCAAAGCAATTAGGCCATCTTCCAACATGCAACGAAGGATGAAGAGATCATTTAAAGAGATGGCTTCATTGCTTTAGCCTCTAACATTGAAGGTATAGGTTAAGAACTTATGAAAATAACAAAGCACTTTGGATTGAAAGGAGGAGGCTTTAGTGTGACCGGCTAGGAAGGTGAAGGTTTGGGGTTTGCAATGTTTAACCCAAAAGAATGATGAAGCCAAGTAGATAGGGTTTGAACATGCCCATCCCTTCCAAAATGATAAGGGTATCAAATTCTAGGGCAGTGATAAATCTATTCCTTCCCCCAAGTTTAAACCTTATGCTATAATAGGGATTATTATCATCAAATTGAGTGGTTTTTAAAGTGAAAGAAGAAAGAAACTCAACAACCAAAGAGGGATAGGTGGGGAGAGAAGTAAAAGCAATGTCTTTAGCACCCACCTTTAAAAGAAGTTGTTCAACTTCTTGTTGACAACCTATCTTCTCTAAGGTGCTAGAGGACATGTATCTTGTAGAGATAATGTTCCTCTTTTGGAAGGAAGCAAGACTTTTCTTAATTTCATTAGGAGAGTAGGAGAATAAGGGATGTGATTTGCTTAGTTTTTCTTTTGTTTGCCTCCTTGGTGTTTCACCATGGGAGGAAGAGGAATGTTTGATGGCCTTTTTAGGTGCTATGGTGAGTGGAAGGTGTAGATAAAAGAGAGAAAAAGGCTTAAGGAATTAAAAGAAAGAGGAGGAGTGTGTAGAGATTATAGGGAATTTTCAAAAGAATATGAAAAGTGAAGAGTGTGTGTGTGTAGTCTTTATATAGACAAGAAAGAACTAAAATATAGGTCAATGAAGGCTTTATGAGTCATAAAAGACTTAAAAAATTGTTCCTGATTTGAAAAGACACACCCAATTAAGAAAAAATTTCAGTTTCCCTAAGTATGCTAGGACTACGGTCACGGTCATGACATGCTGCTCATGGTCGTGACATGCTAGTCACGATCATGATACGCATAGTCATAATCATGATCACGATTGAGCACCTCTGTGTTAGACTTGAATAGATATCACGATCTGAACAATTACAAGTAACGGTTATGACCAAATTTTATTTTAGTCCCTGAACTTTTAAAAAGCTAGCAATTATGTCCATAAAACTTTGAAAAGTTGTGCAATTATACTTTTCCAGGGTAAAATTTCAAGGAATAAAAATAATTTGTAAAAATTAAAAATTTTCACAAAAAATTGAAATTTATTTAAATTATGCAAATGCTAGCAATGGTCTTGGACATATTTTTATGGGCAATTTCATTGGTAAATCAAATAAATTTATTTTATTAATTTACTAATTATTATGCTTAAAACAATAATTAAACATAGATAATCAATCGTGCATAGATAATCATTTGAACAGTCAATTATGTAAACAAGCAATGTAGCAAATCATTTGAAACTAGACCCATCAAGCATATTGACCTCATTTAAGATGAAATTGTGCCTCTCCTTATTAAGGGGTTTGGTGAAAATGTTTGCTAATTGATGATTAGTATTAATAAACTTAAGTGAGATGTGACCTAATTAAGCATTATCTCTTAGAAAATGATGTCTAATATCTATATGCTTAGTTCTAGAGTGTTAAATTGGATTCTTGCCAAGGTTAAAGCACTTGTGCTGTCGCATTTAATTGGAATATGATCAACTTCAATGCCAAAGTCCTTAAGTTGTTGAATTTGCCATAATACTTGTAAGCAACAACAACTAGCTACCATATACTTGGCTTCGGCTGTGGACATGGCAATCGAAACTTGTTTCTTACTGAACTAAGAAACTAAACATTGTCCTAAAAATTGAAAAGTTTTGAAAGTGCTTTTTTTTTATCTATTAAGCTACCGGCAAATTCCACATTCAAGTAGCTAACTAAGTTAAAGGAATCACTCCTAGGGTACCAAAGTCCTAAGTGTATGGTTCCTATGAAGTACTTAAAAATTCTCTTAACAACATTTAAGTGTGATTCCTTAGGATAAGTTTGAAATATAGCAAATAAAACAGTAGCAAGCATAATTTTAGGTCCACTAGCAGTAAGATAGAGAAGAGATCTGATCATACCTCTAAAAAATTTTCCATCAATTGGCTTTCGACTCTCATCCTCACCAAGCTTGGTGGTTGTGCTCATTAGAGTCTTGTTAGCTTTAGCTCTATCCTTCCCAAACTTCTTGAGGATGTCTTTAAGGTACTTAGCGTGGTTGATAAAGACCCCTTCTTCTATTTGCTTGATTTAGAGACCAAGAAAGAACTTGAACCCTCTCATCAAGTTCATCTCAAATTCTCCTTGCATGAGCTTTGAAAAATCCCCACATAAAGAGTGGTTAGTAACATCAAATATAATATCATTAATATATATTTACATAATCTACAAATCACTTTCAAATTTCTTTATGAACAAGGTTATGTTAGCTTTGACTTTAGAGAATCCTTTCTCTAAAAGAAAGTTACTCAACCTTTTGTACGCTCACTGTAAGTGCACGGGTTGTCAAGCAATATAGTAGTGAGTAGCGTATCATTTTCTACAGGGGTTGGAGACTAAACACCTATTAATCTCAATTGTAATTGTTTAGAGCTATCAATAAAGGGTTGCTTAAAACAAGTAAATAAATAAAATAACAAGCTAACTAAAAAATGTAATTAAGGCTATTGCAAATCAAAATAATAAGAAAACAATCAATGGTAAAGGCATGTTATTGGGGAAATGGCATACCACATTATCATTAAGCCAAATAATATATTAATTCAAGTTTTATTACACACCTCAAGCTTTCATAAACTGATTAACAATCTCTCTCGAGAAATGTCAATCTCACAAACAAGCATTAATCAAATCTTATAATATGAATTAATTCTCATTATCAATATACTATAAGATTAAATCTAACTTACATGGAATTCAGCAAACTTAAAGAGGATTAGATCTACACAAGCTTTCTTAAGTCATTGATAGATATAACAAGTATTTGTGGGTCTATTGAATCCACCATTTCTCAATGCATAGATTCAAACTAAGGATGCATTTGGCCACAATACATCACACAACAAAGCTCAACAAACATAATATGTAATTTATAAACAACAACCAATATATTAAATGAGCTTAAATCAAATGGGTTTCTAAAATCCCAACAACACAAAAGAACTTAGCCATTCATGGCTATTAGATCTATCATTCAATATTCAAAATACACTCAAGAGATTAGAAAAAGAAAGAGATAGAATATTGTTATCCAAAGAAGCTTGAATCTTCAAATGGGTCTATTCTTCTTCAGCTTCTTTTTCTCCTTTGGTTTTTTTCTCTTCTTTTTTCTCCTTCTCCTGGTGTGTGTCCTTCTCATTTTTTTTGGTATGAGAGAGTGAGTGTGTAGAATATATGTGTAATCCCCAAAAAATTTGTGCCTTTTGTCCTTTTTAGCTTATTCTAGAACATGTCCTTTCACCTCCCTTGGATTTTCTCTCTAGAAGATATACACATCAACATGTTCTTTGCTAGAAACGCGCTGCCCTCAATTGCGCACAAAGCCACATTCGCAATAGAAGGGCCTTTTGTGAAAGTGTCACGCTCGCGACAGAAGCTTGACTATGCATGAACCCGCTATCGCCCATCTATAACGTTCGTGAAAGGTTTGACATCACTTGGGGCTAGGGCTGGTATAATCGTGATCGCACATCCACTCGCGATCGTGACAGTGTCTTGCTCTACTCTGCTCTATTCTTTTCTTCCTCTTTTCTTCACTTTCTTCATTAAATCACCTCCAAACTTCTTTTCCCTTACAAAAAACAACAAAAAAGTATCTATTTCTAAATGCTTTTATATACTAAATGCTTTGTAAAATATATAAATGCATGTAAATTAAGATCCTAAAACTATACATAATTTGATACCAACAAATACCCCCATACTTGAAACTTTACTTGTCCTCAAGCAAACTTAAAAAAAATACACTATCTATGCAATGAACAAAGTGTATATTAAAAATTTCATCAAGCATACATGTCAATCTCCTCCTAATAGCTAGTTTACACATCTCAAAACAAGGTTAACAAGTCAAGTCGAGAATAAAAATTACCAAGT
Source organism: Mallotus repandus (assembly GCA_949671775.1). Classification (NCBI taxonomy): domain Eukaryota; kingdom Viridiplantae; phylum Streptophyta; class Magnoliopsida; order Malpighiales; family Euphorbiaceae; genus Mallotus; species Mallotus repandus. Next base: position 10,944 of record CATIWM010201459.1, on the reverse strand, counting down.
GAAAAGCATGTTATCTACTTACAATCATTCAAAAATGAATCAAAATCTTGGGATAAGCTTTCATGAATGAAAAACACTCCAATTTAAGGTTGTTCTAATTTGGCATAAGGGAATCAACTCTTAACCTTTTATTATATTTTAATTTTGTGCTTTTTCTTCCCTCTCTTGGTAATTCCTCGCCTTTCTCAAACTACTCAACGTGAACACCTTGAAAGGGTACTTTGTGTACTCATACTCTTGTAAAAGGGCATTGGAGTATATGGGAATTCAAGTTCCTAAGCACTTTTTATTCTTTTCTCTTTTTTTTTAGAAATGGAAAAGAGTTTTTTTACGATTCCTTTCGCATACAACTAAAAATGACCCTAAAGAGGGGTTTAATTCATTCAAGACACTAAATTTTAAAACAATAACTCAAGATCATGATCAAGCAAGCAACAACATGCACTAAGTAGATTAAATAATAAAAAATCTGAACTCAAAATGTCAACCAAGCTTATAAAAAATAAACTAACCATTAAAAGGAGATTAAACATATAAGCTCAACAAAACTACTAAACATACATCAAATTCATCTCAAAGATAATTGTGTAAAAATTCAAGTGTTGAGCATCAAAATTTTAAAAATTTGCAGTCAAATTACACAAATGCAAATGCAAATGCATGATATACCTACAATATACATAAAATATACTAAAATATGCAACATGTGTGTGGGGTACCTAAATGTAAACATATATATATATATAATGGCCAAAACCAAAAATAAAAATTTCACAAACAAAAATAGAAACATGTAAAGAATGAAAAAGAAAACTAAACTAAAAATAAAAATTAACAAAAATAAAAAAATTTAGGGAAAAGAGTTTACTCCCATTGATGAGGAGAGTCCGGAGGTGATGGTTTTGATGATTTGGCCTATCAAGAAGATTATGAGGGAGGTTGAGGTTGCGAAGGAGGAACATGAGAATGCCTCCTGACTGGTGACGGTGAAGGAAGACTGTCCTAACCTATTTTGAGAAAATATTCTTTGAGCTTGAAGAAGTGGTAGAATTGTTCGTCCTTAATGTCCATCAATCTGTCATTCAGCTCATGGTATTTATCCTCCACAGACTTCCCCAAATTCTAAGAGAGTGAGTCCATTGATTTCTCAAGACTCTCAAAATGAGAGTTGACTATCGACGTCAAGAGATCCAACTTCTCTAAGACTTGGTTCATTGCAGCATTTGATGGTGCAGGCAATTGGAGAAGTGGTTTGCTAACTTGTTGCTCTTCATCCTCAGATTCTTCATCTTCATCCTCAGTTTAAGGAAAATTTTTCCTCTTTGATGCTGACTGCCTTAGATGGAAACATTTCTTTGAGGTGGGCTCCCTCAGCGCTGTGGTGGATGCAAAAATCTTAGCTCTTGAGAGCAAGAGGCAATACAATCTATCCTATAAAATAGAAGGCATTTAAGTAGTGATAGGATTAAAGACTTTAAAATGTAAGGTCAAACCTGTCACAATGTGCCACATCAAGATTGAAGCCTTGGGAGCTCTAGCCATATGCCACAAGGTCTGAAGAATAAAGTACTTGGTGCATAGCTTTATAAAAGTGTGCATGCACCACAACATCAACAACTCTTGCCTTGAAACCTTGTTTCTCTCCATCTTCCAAAAAATAGATTGGTACATGAGCTTGTGCATAATGATGTAGCTATAGTCCTAAATTAACCCGTTAGGTGAGCCACGAACATCCTAAACCTCCAATGGCGAAGTGATTTCTTGCCAAAATTCCCTTGGCTTAAATCTCATTAGTGGTTCACAAATTCAACTTTTGGTAAACCTAAACACTTTATACATGATATCATAACCAATCATAATCAGTTTCCCATTAAGTCTACATTCAAATTTCTTATGAGCTTGATCAAAGAGTCACAAAGTGGTATAAAATTCCAATGTCAATTCCCTATACACTACATGAGTAAATCCGACAAATTTCCTCCACCCTAATATATCACAAAGCTCTATCACTCTATCCTTAAGCTTTATACCCTCTAGAGTTTCCATATCCAAGCATTTAGGTATAACAAAATTCCTTTGAGAAAAAGAATGATACTTATCTCCTTCTTTCGGTGTGTAGCCCCCATACCTCTTGGCTAGATCAATTTCACTCTTCCTCTGAGGAACATCTGTTACTATTATCTTTGCTTTCTTCTTACTTTATGATGTAGAGGTTTGAGTAAAGATGAAGATGCCCTGTTTTTATGATGGAAATTGAATTTGGGAAAAAGGGTTTTATGATTTATGGGTATGAATTGAAGAAGGTAGGGTTAAAAGAAGAGGGGAGAGATAGTAAATGGAAAGGATTTTGAGAGATTTAATGGAAGATTTGAGTGGATTCTCATATTTTTTGTGGTTAGGGAAATCGCGGGAAGAGTGGAGATCGTGAGTTTTGAAAAAACAAAAAGAGGAGGGAAGTGATTGGTAGCCAATTTTATTGTAGATTAAGATTAATCCACGATCATGACAGAATGAATTGGGCACAAAGAATGCGAAAAGATGTAATCGTGAATAATTAGAGACCATGATAGAAAGTTGGGAATTTGAGGTAGGCAAATACACGATCGTTGTTTTAATGCAATCGTGACAGAAGAGAGGAGTTTTAAAAATTGAGTTTTTCATAATCATGAAAACTTTCACAAGCGCGTAACAAGCACCCGAGCTACTTGGACGAGACATTAGCAATCACAACCTCTCTTGCGATTGCGGCATTATCTGGAAACTTGATTGAGTGATCGTAGCAATTGTAACGCCTGCAGATTGTACCCTGTGCCCAATAAATTGCCAAAATTATCACATTTACTACTATTATTCTTTAATGAAATAATACTCAATCAAAAGCAAATAAAAACTAGACACTAAACAAAAATAGAAAGTAAAAACAATCAACGTGAACAACATAAACACTAAAACAAATAACAAATATAAATAAAAGTAGAAAAATGCTAATTTTAGGTCTTTAGCTTCACCATGCTCTCGGCATAAAATTTGTCAAGTGAATGAGGAGGAAGAAAATCACTTATCCCTGATGCTAATCAAAAGTTGACGTTCTTCCTTTCCCTTATTTGATAAGTTAAGCTTCATTTTGCCCTTTAAAAAAGCATATTTATAAGGGATATACACCATCCTAATCACTTGCTTAGCTTTCCTCTTCAGATTCACTTTTGATTTAGCTTTCTTCTCATTGTTCTGAGCTTGAGAAATCAAAGGGTTTTGATCTGACTTAAACTGGTGCTTTTGTGAAGGCAATGTTACATCTTGGACTTCCTTCTTCTCCATTCTTTGTTCTTCATGCTGATCATCATTCTTCAAATATTTAATAAATTAATTCATCACAAATTCCACTTTCTCTTATCCTACTTTCAAAGTGATCTTGCCCTCATATACATCAATCACAGCCTTTCCAGTGCTGAGAAATCGTCTTTCTAGGATCAATGGGCAATGCTTGTCTTACTCATAGTCCAAGATAATAAAATCCACCGGAAATAAGAATTTTTCCACTATTGTAAGCACATCTTCAACTACTCAATATGGCTTTTTAATTGAGTGATCAACTAGTTGAAGAGTCATGTTAGTGTTAATCACATCTCCAAGATTCAATTCCTTGAAAAGAAAAAGAGGCATAAGATTAATCCTAGGTCCTAAATCACGCAACCAAATCATGCAAGCATTTAGGAAATTCTTTAGAATTAAGAGTGCAAGGAATTGTGAAACTCCTTGGATCTTTTAGCTTGACTGGAATTTTCTTGAAATGATGGAGCTGCAAGTCTCTATTAGAGGCATAATCTCATTGTCATTCCATTTCCACTTGTTAGTGATAATGTCTTTAAGAAACTTTGCGTACTTGGGCATTTAATTTAGAGCTTTCGAGAGAGGTATCTTTAACTCTAACTTCTTAAAGGTTTCTATGAATTTAGCAAACCTTTGCTCATCATCATTCGTCTTCCATTGCCTTAAAGGAAAAGGTAGCCTTGGAGCATACTTTTGTGTCAATGATTGGTGGCTGCTTCACTTGCTTTGCTTTTGATTCTTCAAGCCTCTTCTCTTAAATTTCAGCTTGCATATCTTCAATTTTCACCTCTTGTTGCTCTTTATTAGCATTAGCTCTCAATGGCATGTGTTGAGGATCTTGAAGCTCTTTACCACTTCTCAAAGTAATGGCCTTGACTTGCTCTTTTGGATTGAGTTCTGTGTTACTATGGCCTTGAGCTCTAGTAGCAACCACATTTGCTAGTTGACCAAGTTGAACCTCTATATTGTTGATTGATGAGGAATGGTTCTTGAGAATTTAGTTATACTTCTCATTTTGGCTGTTGATTTTTAAGCTGATAGCCTCCATGAATTTATTAAACTTTGACTCTATAGCTGCAAATCTCTCATCAATAGACTTAGCTTGGAAACCAGATGGTGTTGGAGGTTTATTGAACTAATTAGAGAAACCTTGAGTGTTTTAATTATTGCTCCATGAGAAGTTTGGTTAGTTTTTCCATCCTTGGTTGTAAGTGTTTAAGTAGAGATTATTATTTTGTTGTTTTGGCTGGAATTGGTTTCCAATAAAGCTATAATTTGCTAGAGTTCCATCCCAATACACATTTCCACCTCCAAAGCCACACTCAATTATTGAATGATTAATCACATTGCAATGCTTACAAAATATAGCTGAGGAAAAGGTTGGAATAGCATTACCTCTTGAAGCAAAACTATTAATTTTCTTGCTTAGTGCAGCAAGTTATGCTTGAATAGAGGTAACCTCATCAACTCCAAGTCTTCCTCTTTATTGAGGAGCCAAATGCCTCTCCAAAAGCCATAAGCAATTGTTGTTGGCCATTTCCTCCAAGAGTTCAAAAGCACCATTAATAGTCTTCCTCATTAGAGATCCCCCTGCAGCTGCATCAATAGTGTCTCTTGTAGACCTCATCACACCATTGTAGAAAGTTCGAATAAGGACATCTTTGGGAAGGCCATGGTGTGGATAACTTCTTTGTAATTCCTTGAATCTCTCCCATGTAATACAAAATGACTCATTCTCAAATTGCTGAAACGTTGTAATATCCTTAACAATCTTTGCCATCTTTGCGGGAGGAAAGTATTTTGCTAGAAATCCTTTGCCAAGTAAGTTCCAAGTGGTGATTGATGCTAGAAGTTAAGAATTTAACCACACCTTGGCTCTATCCTTGAGTGTAAATGGAAAAAGCCTCAATCAAATAGCATCGTCGGAGGCTCCGTTATACTTGAATGTGTCATATATCTCTAAGAAATTGGCAATGTGCATATTCGGGTCTTTCGAAAGGAGGCTATGAAACTAAACAGTAGATTGAATCATTTGTAAGAGACCAGGCTTGATTTCAAAACTATTAGTTTGTACATTTGGTTTAGTGATACATTATTGAGCTCCCTCCAAATTGAGCATGGAAAACTCAAGAAGAGTTTGTTTTGCATAAGCTTATTGACCTCCTTATTATGCAGTCATGTCTCTAGACACACTTCTTGATCTTCTACGGTTCTCCTTCTCAAATTGTGTTAAATCCGGAATAAAGAGCAGTGGTTCTTTTCCCGAGCGTCTAGTGTTATGCATACAAAACAATAAGAGTACCTCCAAAATAGAATATGCAAGTCAAAAATAGAGTATCAAAAATAGAAAATGCTCTAATCCAAAATAATATTATTCAATTTTGATGTTAGCTCTGTCAATCTTCGACAACGGCGCCAAAAACTTGTACGCTCACTGCAAGTGCAATGGTCGTTAAGTAATATAGTAGTGAGTAGAGTGTCATTTTCCATAGGGATTGGGGACTAAACACCTATCAATCTAAATTGTAATTGCTTAGAGCTATCAATAAAGGGTTACTTAAGACAAGTAAATAAATAAAATAACAAGCTAACTTAAGAATATAATTAAGGCTATTGCACATTAAAATAACAAGAAAAGAATCAATGGTAAAGGCATGTTGTTAGGGAAATGGCACACTATATTATCATTAAGCCAAATAATAGATTAGTTCAAGTTTTATTCGACACCTCAAGCTTTCATAAACTGATTAACAATCTCTCTCAAGCAATGTTAATCTCACAAACAAGCATCAATCAAATCTTACAATATGAATTAATTCTCATTATCAACATACTATAAGATTAAATCTAACTTATAAGGCATTTAGCAAACTTAAAGAGGATTGGATCTACATAAGCTTTCTCAAGTCATTGATCGATCTAATAAGTATTTGTGGGTTTATTGAATCCACCATTTCTCAATGCATAGATTCAAACTATGGATGCATTTGGCCATAATACATCACACAACAAAGCTCAACAAACATAATATACAATTTATAAATAAAAACTAATATATTAAATGAACTTAAATCAAATGGGTTTCCAAAATCCCAACAACACAAAAGAACTTAGACACTTATGGCCATTAGATCCATCATTCAATATTCAAAATACACTCAAAAGATTAGAATGAGAAAGAGATAGAATATTGTTATCCAAAGAAGCTTGAATCTTCAAATGGGTCTCTTTTCCTTTAGCTTCTTTTTCTCCTCTAGTTTTTTTCTCTTCTTTTTTATCCTTCTCTTGGTGCGTGTCCTTCTCTTTTTTTTGTGTGAGAGAGTGAGTGTGTAGAATATATGTGTAATCCTTAAGAAATTCGTGCCTTTTGTCCTTTTTAGCCTTTTATAGTATATGTCCTTTCACCTCCTTTGGATTTTATCTTTAGAAGATGTACACATCAGCTTGTTCTTTGCTCAAAACACATTGCCTACAATCATGCACGAAGCCGTGCTCGCTACAAAAGGGCGTTTTATGAAAGGGTCACACTCGCGCATGATCCACGCTTGCGATAGAAGCTCGACTATGTAGGAACCTGTGATTGCACATTTACCATGCTCACGAAAGGCTTGACATCATTTGGTGTTGGAGTTGGTATAACTGCGATCACGCATTCACTGGTGATCGCGATAGTGTCTTGCTCTGCTCTGTTCTTTTCTTCCTCTTTTCTTCACTTTCTTCATCAAATCACCTCCAAACTTCTTTTCCCTAACAAAAAAATAAAGAAAACATAAAATTATTTATTTCTAAATGCTTTTCTATACTAAACACTTTGTAAAATATAAAAATGTATGTAAATTAAGCTCCTAAAACTATGCATAATTTGACACTAACACCTTTCATACCAAGCTCTAAGAGCTTGTTTTAATCCATATAAAGTTTTTGATAATTTGTAAACATGGTTAGGAATTCAAAACTTTTAAAACCCAAAGATTGTTCAACATAAACCTCCTCTTGAATAAAACAATTTAGAAAGCACTTTTCACATCCACTTGATAAATTTTAAAATTCGTAAAAGATGCAAATGCAAGTAACATCCTAATAGCTTGTAACCTTAATGGGGGTAAAGGTTTCATCATAATTAATGCCTTATTCTTGATTATAATCCTTAGCCATTAGCCTTGCTTTATTCCTAGTTATGATGCCTTGTTCATTTATGTTATTTCAAAATGCCTACTTAGTGCCTATAATAGGATGATGTTTAGGCCTACGAACTAAATTCCACACTTTATTTCTCTAAAATTGATTGAGCTCTTATTGCATAGCAAGCACCTAAAACTCATCACATAATGCATTATCAACATGTTTGGGCTTAATTTGTGAGATAAAGGCTAAGTTGACAATAGATTTAAGATGAGATTTAGTGATTACCTCCTTTGAAGTGTCACCAATGATGAGTTATTTGGGATGATCCTTCTTAAATTGTCAATCTTTGGGAAACTTCTCCTTCAAGGTGAGTTGAGGGACTTCTTCTTGCTCTTTCTTACTTAGAGCTTCTAGTTCCAAGGACTTAGAAGCATCATTGTCTTGAAGGTTCATTTTCAAAAACTCATCTACAACATCATCAACACAAGAGAGATCCTTTCTCGAAATAAGTGGGTTAGGCTCATCAAATACTCTAAGGTTTTTTAAGTACTAAGGTTCTTTTATTGAAAACTCTATAGGCCTTGCCAAAGGTGGAGTAGCCTAGGAAAATTTCTTCATCAACTATAGAATCAAATTTCTCAAGATTATCATTGGTGTTTAATATAAAGCATTTACACCTGAATACTCTTAGATATGAGATTTTTGGTTTTCTATTGTTCCAAAGCTTATAAGAACTTTTATTCAAAATAGGTCTTTTAAACACTCTATTAGTTATATAACAAGTGTTATTAACAGTTTTCGTTTAAAAATATAGTGGCAAGCTATATTTATGGAGCATTATTATAGCCATCTCTACCAAAGTTGTATTTTTTCTCTCTATAACTCCACTTTGTTATAGAGTTCTAGGAGAAGAATAGTTATGAAAAATTCCATTTTTATAACAATAATTTTTGAAAAATTCATTTTCAAATTCGGTTCCATGATCACTTCTAATAGAGGAAATACAAAAACCTTTTTCTTTTTTAACTCTTTTGGCAAAACTTTGAAAAGCTTTAAAAACATCATTCTTATGAGCTAGGAAGCACACCTAAGTAAATCTAGAGTAATAATTAACGAGTACAAGTGCATAATGCATTCCACTTAAGCTAGCTACTTTAGTAGGACCAAACAAATCCATATAAATTAACTCTAAGGGTCTAAAAGTAGACATTATTTTTGAGCCTGAATGAAGACTTAGTTTGCTTTCCTTTTTTACAAGCATCATAAGTCTTGTCCTTGGTGAACTTGAGTTTGAATAGTCCATTCACAAGTTCACTTTTACTAAGATCATCTAAATGCTCAAAATTAGCATGTCCTAACCTTCTATGCGAAGTCCATGCATTATGTGAAATAACCATAAAATATTTAAATTCTTTATTTCCTACTTCATTCAAGTTAATAACATACATACTGTCAACTCTTTCACCACTAAAAATCACTTTGTCATTAATAAGATTACTAACAAAGCAATTCTTAGGATAAAAGGTAATTATTACCCATATCACATAGTTGACTAATATTAAGCAAATTATATTTCAAGCTATCTACCAAAAGAACATGATGAATAAATAAAGATTGAGGGTTACTAATTTTTCTAATGCCGACTATCTTTCTTTTAGCATTATCTCCAAAGGTAACATATCTTTCATTTTTAACTTTAAGCTTGGTAAATTGCTCTTTGTCACCTGTCATATGCCTTGAACATCCACTATCAAGATACCATTTGTTTTTCTTCTTTGTGGATTTTAGGCATAACTACACAAGGAAAGTTTAAACATTCTTTTGAACCTAAATCTTAGTTGGTCTAAGTTGGTTAGCATCAACATAGTCCAAGGGCAATAAATTCAAATGCAACTTTCTATAATAGCATACATTGCTAGTGTGTCCAAGTGTCATACAATAAAAGCATCTCACATTAGCAAATCTCTTGAATGTTGATGCATATGAATATTTCATATTTGAATGATGCAGGTTATTCTTGTGAAGAGCAAATCTCCTAAATTGTGCATGAAAATGTGGAGTTTGATTCCTATAGTATACTTATGATCTATGATGGATGTGAGTCATACATGTGACACCTGTTAAGGATGCCAAGCATACATTGTATGCATGTGACTAACACATAACATAATTATTTATGTCAAATTTTTAACTCACAATTTTACATATGTAACACATATTGTGACACCTGTTAAGGATGCCAAGCATACATTGTATGCATGTGACTAACACATAACATAATTATTTATGTCAAATTTTTAATTCACAAATTTACATATGTAACCCATATCACACACTAACAAACATATAGCTTCAAGCAGTTCACATCTTTCTTTATATTATACATATACAATGCTCTAGCCTTAATACAAGATATGAAAGTTTACTAAGCATATGACGCTCAAGAAAAACTGGGACGACCTCCTGCTGACCCACCTGACACAATTCTAGTGCAATTGATGCAATTGTTCCTTCAAGACAGACTATAGTTCTTCTAGTCCTGAAAAATAATGCAGAGGAGTGAGCCTGAAACTCAGTAAATAATAACATAACATTCTATGAAAAATAACACTCTCAAGCATGTAATATTATCAAGTATCAATCCATTCCATGTTTAACCACATATTTATTTAATTATGCATTTATAATACGTACATAGTGATAGTAACATAATATTTTATGTTGGATGACAATGAACTTGTGAATTATATATAAACTTCTTTTCAATAATTTATGGATCCCCGTTCGCACACAGCCTACCATAATCTTGTATAAAATTTTTCTTTAGCCTTGTTACGGCATTTCAAGGGAATTCCATTACGCACACAGCATAGCCTTATTCACAAGTAACATTGTCTCCTTATACTCATCCAACCATATTTCTTATATTTGCATATACAGTACATATTTCTCCATTAAAAAAAAACTGTTTGACATTCACATAATATATAAGGAAACAGTAATATTCCCAAGATATACCAAACATATACCATATTTCAACATGGCAGATTTGATGGTATAAATTCAAAAATACACCAAAAATTCCACGTTATGAATATCAAAGCCATATTCTTCAGATCAATAATATTATGAGTCTAGATTAATTTTCAACTGATTTCACATCAATTGGATATATATATATAAAGAGAAACATCAAAAACACTCCACCATGGTCAAGCTGTCAACAAAATTTAAGCAATAAAAAGTATTGCCCAATTTGGCAATCAAAACAGAAAATTAAGCTTCATATATTTCTATCAAATTTATAGATAACATCTCAAAGTTTTCATAGGAATAAACAGTATCAAATTTTGAGCTATAAAACTCCAGATATAGCTCAAGAAAGTCGGCTGTTCTATACTGAACAGGGCACCCGAATTTAGCAAACATCATTCACATTTACAATCTCATCCCAACATTAATCATCCATCAACATAATAATTAAATATC
>CATIWM010201456.1:0-14400 GCA_949671775.1 Mallotus repandus | reverse complement strand
GTGGTATATTTTTTTTCTTTTAAGATATTAATAGGTTAAGAGTTCCATTCTTATTTTATCCTTTATAATTTAAAAAAAAAATTGACAGATAAAAAAATAGTCTAATAGTTACTTTATAATTGTTAAGAGTTCGATTTTTATCTCCTCCTCTACAATTTAAAAAAAAATTGACGGATAAAGAAATGGTCTGATGATTACAATTTATGAGATATAGGTTTAAATTTTATTATTGTTGTACAATTTTTTAATATTTAAATCATCTGACTTTTTATTATATAATCTATTAATGTTTAGATCATTTGACCTTTTTTTTATAATCATTTTGTTTTTTTGCCAAGTAAAAATTTCTAACCAGAGATTTTTTTTCCTCAAAAAATGATATTTTTATTGGTTTCTCTTTTATTTGCAGGCACTTGTTACTCTGAAAAAAGGGACTCAATTAATCAAGTATAGTAGGAAAGGAAAACCCAAGTTTCGGGCATTTAGACTTTCTCCTGTGAGTTGCTGTTGTTTACTGAAATACATAATTTTACATGCCATGAGTTTTCGTACTTAACCTTGCACTGCATGCAGTTTAAATTGATTATGTATGACTAGATCTGTAGAGACCTTTTATGATTTGAATGTTTATGTTAATAGCCTCAAGTGTATAAATAATTTAAACTTTAGTGATATTAACAGGATGAAACAACATTGATCTGGTTATCGCATGGAGAAGAAAAGATTCTGAAATTATCTTCTGTCTCACGGATTATTCCAGGACAGAGAACTGTAAGTTAAATATTTCTCTCTTGGGAACTAGTTCATGATATGTACACCAGAATAGTTATTTTCACTTTTATGCAATATTGTTTAGGTGGCAAGTAATTAGAATTCTCTCATTTTTTTCGTTAAATTCCACTAAAAGATCATTTAATTTTAAATGAATTTTAAATTTATTTAAAATTAAATTCTTTTCAATAAAATGTTTTTAGTTTAAGTGAATATTTTATAAAATAAATTTATTTAAAAATTTTAAGAAATTAGTTTAGTAATAAGTAATTTCACAAAATTGAAAATAAATTTTGTAAAGTTTTTATTTAAATCAAACACTTCCACTTAGATTTATAAATAAATTTTTTAAAATTTTGTTATAATAAACATAGATTACTTGACTTATGAGATTTACCCGCCTTCAACTCCAATATAGTTGGATTTGTATGACTACTAGATATTGGGTTTCCAATTGGTAACTAATGGAAATATTTGTTTCTATGCATAATTTTTGGCAGGCTGTATTTAGAAGATTTTTACGCCCTGAGAAGGATTATTTATCATTTTCACTTTTATATAACAACAGTGAAAGAACTCTTGATTTGGTTAGTATCAATATCCACTTGATCAACGTTGCATGTGTCCATTTAATCTTCTTGTGGATGATATATAAGTTGAAATCTGACTCTCATCGATCGTTTCTTCTAATTCATAGATCTGCAAGGACAAAGTTGAGGCAGAGGTTTGGCTTGCGGGCCTCAAGGCATTAATTGGAAGGAATCGTGGGAGACGCACAAGGAGTGATGTTTCTGATGTGAGTTTTTCACCTTAACTCTTCTTTTTTTAAAAAAAAATTAATTATCCACTTGATTCTTCTTCATGACTTTTCAGAAAGAGACGAGGTTAAGGATACTTGTGGCTTTACACAAAAATTATTTTGTTAATTTCTAATAATATAAGTAAATATTTTAAATTAAGAAAATACTAGTTTTTAACTACTCTAAAAAAAAGATACAAATCACTAATTAATCATTGTGGTTTTAGATATTTTAGTTCTTTGAATAGAATGCTACTAGAATCAAACAAATTAAAAAATAATAATTTAGCATTGATATTTTAGTAGAATTTCTTTTTAAAATTTGAAAAAATACAGAAAATTTTAAATTGGAAAAATAGAATTATCTGGAAAATAATTTGAATTTTTTTTTAAGAAAAAAAGGAGTATTAAAAATTAAGAAGATACAATTTTTTTTAAAAAAAAGATAAAACGGTAAAAAACTTAAATTTATGATATTTATATTATGACAACAATGAATATTTAGTACTTTAAATTGACAAATAAAATTAGTGAAATCATGTTAGAAAAAAATTATATTCAACAATAACTTATTTATATTTCTCTACCTTTGATTAAGATTTGTTTTGCACGTCTAATAGTGCAATAGTGGCCTATGCCTTGAGCTTGAGCAAGACCTGTCCATGAATCAAATTTACTAATTGGACTGACTTTTAGCTCCAGTGACTAAGCTTGAGACATGCTAGTATTTACTAATTCACGTAATCATGTTGTCTATTTAGTTAAAATCTACCAAGATCTTGCATGAGTACCTTGACTTCTATTTGACGATATCCTTGCCAAATGTGTAGCAAGCCTATGTCCAGCTATGAATTTGCAGAACTGAACTAAAAACAAATGATACATTCTTGACACTGTCATTATTGATAGTTTGTTTATGAAGGTTCGTCTCGTATCTTTTTGCTGCAGCTAACTGATGGTGGAGATCTTTTTCAAAATGGCCGTACCTTTGGTGCAACTCTAGATTCATCTTCTAGTCTTAATCGTGGGAGAGTGTCTATTGATCTAGGTTCTACTCGTGAAAATTCTGTGAATTCAGCAAGCCCAGATGCGGGGTCAGAACGTCCAAGCATGCAACTAAGAACAAGTGGTGGAGATGGTTTTCGAATTAGTGTTTCAAGCACTCCTAGCTGTTCAAGTGGTGGATCAGGTCCAGATGACATAGAATCATTAGGTGATGTTTATTTATGGGGAGAAGTTTGGAGTGATGCAGTTCTACCTGATGGGTCCATAAGCTCAATTCCTTTCAAGAACGATGTGCTGATTCCTAAACCCTTAGAATCTAATGTAGTTCTTGATGTTCAGCAGATTTCATGTGGTGTGCGTCATGTCGCTCTTGTAACAAGGCAAGGTGAGGTTTTCACCTGGGGAGAGGAATCCGGGGGTAGACTCGGACATGGCATGGAAAAAGACTTCAGCTGCCCTCAACTTGTCGAGTTTCTTGCAGTAACTAATGTTGAATTCGTTGCTTGTGGTGAGTATCACACATGTGCTGTGTCTTCATCTGGTGACTTGTTCACTTGGGGTGATGGTACACATAATGCTGGACTCCTTGGTCAAGGCACAGAAGTTAGCCACTGGATACCAAAAAGGGTATCTTGCTCTTTAGAAGGACTTCAGGTTTTATCTATTGCATGTGGCACATGGCATTCAGCTCTGGCAACTTCAAATGGGAAACTGTTTACATTTGGGGATGGAGCATTTGGCGTTTTGGGCCATGGAGACACAGAAAGCGTGGCGTTTCCAAAAGAAGTGCAATTATTGAGTGGACTAAAGACTATAAAAGTTGCTTGTGGTGTCTGGCATACTGCTGCTATTGTAGAGGTAATGAACCAGTCTGGAGCCAGTGCTTCCTCAAGAAAGTTGTTCACTTGGGGCGATGGCGATAAATACCGTTTAGGACATGGAAATAAGGACACTTATCTACTTCCTACATGTGTCTCTTCCCTTATTGACTACAATTTTCAACAGATAGCATGTGGGCATACTTTAACTGTTGTACTTACAACCTCAGGTCACTTGTTTACTATGGGGGGAACTGCATATGGTCAGTTAGGCAACCCATCCTCTGATGGAAAAATGCCTACCTTAGTTCAAGATGGTTTGGTTGGTGAATTTGTTGAAGAAGTCTCTTGTGGTGCATACCATGTTGCTGCCTTAACAGCAAGAAGTGAATTGTACACTTGGGGTAAAGGTGCCAATGGACAACTGGGGCATGGAGACACCGAAGATCGAAGAATTCCAACTTTAGTTGAAGCACTGAGAGACAGGCATGTTAAAAACATATCATGTGGCTCAAATTTTACTACCAGTATATGCATCCACAAGTGGGTTTCTGGGGTAGACCAAACAGTTTGCTCTGGTTGTCGGCAAGCCTTTGGTTTTACTAGAAAGAGGCATAACTGTTATAACTGTGGGCTGGTTCATTGCCATGCTTGCAGTTCCAGAAAGGCAATAAAAGCAGCCTTAGCTCCAACTCCAGGCAAACCGCATCGAGTCTGCGATTCTTGCTATGCAAAACTTAAAACTTCAGAGACTGGTAACTATAACATGAATAGGAAATCTACCACCCCACGCCGCTCAATCGACATCAGGGAAAAAATGGACAGGGGAGAGGCAAGGACTTCAAGAACTTTACTGTCTCCTAATACAGAACCTATAAAATACCTCGAAAACAGGTCAGCAAAACCTGGAATGAGATCATCTGAGGTTCCTTCTACTGTCCCAGCTTCCCAAGTTCCAAGTCTTTTACAGCTAAAAGATATCTCATTTCCAAGTTCACTCAGTGCTATTCAAAATGCATGGAAGCCTGTTTCTTCACCAGTACCTCAGTCTCCTCTAAGTTCACCACTGCCTGTCGGCACTTCAAGACCTATATCGCCATATTCAAGGAGACCAAGCCCTCCACGTGGTGCTACAGGATTTTCTAGAAGTGTCATTGATAGCCTGAAAAAGACTAATGAGATAATGAAGCAGGACATGGCAAAAGTGCAAAACCAAGTAATGCTCCAATCAAATTTCTAATTGCTTGTTGGGTCCTTTGTTTCATTCATTTGCAGGTTTCTGAATCTAAATAGATTAACTGTGAATATTGGAATTTTTTTTTTTTTTTTTTTTTGCTTTTTATATATTTCCTTTATTTAAACTTCAGATGAAAACTTTCAAGAAAAAATATGATGCTCAAGACACCGAGATTCAAAAACTACAGAAACAAGCTAGAGACATTGCTTTGTTGGCTACAGCAGAATCATCAAAAGCTAAAGAAGCCAAGAAACTTGTGAAATCCATCTCAAAACAGGTATAATTTATTTTAGGTAAATTGCATGAATAGTCATCAAATTTTAGAAATATTTTCACAATTTAGTTCTAAAATTATAGTATGTTTTTTTAAATTACCTAATTTTAATTTATGTGTTGCATAGAAGTATTTTTAATATTTTCCGACTAAATTTGATGATATGACAATAGAAATTTTCACTTTATATACCACTTTTTTTTTGTTAATCTTATATGCCAAATTTTCATTTAGTAGTGTTTGTTATCAATTAATATTAAAGGTATAGTAAATTTTAGGATGATTAGAACTAATAACAAATTCTGCAAGATAAAGGTGTGACATAAAATGTGATTATTCTAATTGTCATGTCATCAAATTTAATTTGAAAATGTTAATATATTTCTGTACAAAACATAAAGAAACAAATTGAAATTTTAAAATCGAATTGTAATAAAGCATAAATTTTGGTGATTATTCATATGATTTACCTACTTTTTTTCATCTAAATTGTTTATTACCTAAACATGTATACTTTGTCCCCCATAAGTAACTCAAGTGACAAAAGGTGTGGACATCAAGTTTGAGGAGAGTGGAGTTCGAACCCCCACCCCCCTCTCTCCCCCTGTGGTATTAGAAATTAACCATTTGTACTAGCTAAAAAAACATATATACTTTGTCACAGTTCATGAAAATTATGGTAGTACCTTATCAAAAGATAAATTGATAAATCTTTTAAACTCATTAACACAGTTATGCAATTATTGATTAAAAAAAACACACGCACACAGACAAAGTTATGCAATTGCACTAATTAGCTGATGCACTTTCTTCTCTTTTGTGATTAAGCTGAAAGAAATGACAGCGCAGTTGCCTCCTGATGTTCAAGAAAGCGAAACCTTTAAGGCCGTTAATGGTCAAATTGAAAGTTTTCTACACACATATGAACCTTCTGAAAGTTCTTCCTTGGCTGAAAGCTTAACATCAGGCCAAAAACATGCACCTGATACCGCTTCAAATATAGAAAAGGAGAGGATTGAATCTGAACCTGGTAAATTGTCTCATGATGGAAGTGTTCATCAGCACAGTCATAGATTATCAGTTTCTAGCACTACAGAGATTGTACCTCATCATAACTCAGAAAACGAGTCCAGATCACATGACCCTATTGCCAGGAAAACGGAGATAGGAGAGAGTACTGAACAATTTGAACCTGGGGTGTACATAACTTATATCCAACGTGCCAATGGTGTAAAGATCTTCAAGCGCGTCAAATTTAGGTACTCATCGTCGGATTTCATTCTATTGAAATGCATATTAATCATAGATCAATATCAAAATGCCACGAAAATAATAAATGTAGATGTAAGTAATAAATATCATTTTATCTGACTTGATTATTTTGCCTTGTGCAGTAAAAGAAGGTTTCAAGAGCAGCAGGCAGAAGAATGGTGGAAGGAAAACAAAGATAGACTGCTCAGGAGGTATAGTCCACTAAAACTAAGCGTGTCATCCTCTGCTCCAGCCTCACCCTCTACCACTACTGCTGCTGCAACTGTGTCATCCTCTATTCCAGCCTCACCCTTTGCTTCTAATGCTGCTGAAACTATGTCACATTCTACTCCAGCTTCACCCTCTGCCTCTTCTGCTGCTTCAACTGTGTCATCCTCTTTTCCATCCTCACCCTCTGCTGCTGCCGCGAGGGCTGAATCATTATCTAGTGACGCAGCTGAGGAAAAAAGTGAGGAAGGACCACCACCAACGTGAAAAGCTAATCTAGGGTTAAGATCGAAGTTGTTGTCAGCTTATCATCCCCTTATTCCTTGTTCAAAAAGAAAGGTCCTGAAAGGTTTAATTGAATTGCAAAAGAGAAAAGGTATTATCATTTAACATTACAACTCGTGAATGTTAGTGTAGGTTTCTTTTGTGATCATCGGCGTGTGAAAATATGTCATTCATGTTTTGTGATCATCGGCGTGTGAAAATATGTGTTTATGTGTATAATAGACAAGCTTGTTAGAACATGATAGAACTCTTTTTCCAATCTTCTATGGTTGTTTTAGTAATCCAAGCACACAACTTTCTTGCATCTTGTCGATAACATTGTCTTTAATGACGATAGATTAATCAAAGAAAGTGAAGAAAATTTGACAAAGTTAGAAAACATGAACTAGTCGCTTAAGCTTTAAGCATTGCTATTTGTTCTAAGTTTCATGCAGTTCACGTAACATGTCCACATCGGCTTAGCTTACGTAACTGTTTGAATCCTGAGCTCAATAATGGAGTTTGGTGTTAATGTTAATGCTTAGTGCTCTGGTGTCTGTTTAAGATTAATTTGTTTTTTGATTTTAGCTTAATTTCATCAAATTTTGATTTTGTGAAGTTTTGGAGCTTTTTTAATTATTTTTTATTATTGAGCATCCCTTTCCATTCTTTATATTGAGCTGGATTATTTCTTTCTTAAATGGTTTGAAAGCAAAGTTTTATGGCGGTGAAGTAGAGATTTAGTAGTTAAAATCTTCTAAGAGCATTTTGAGATATAAGATTTAAATCTTACATTTTTATTTAATTTAAAAGAGGAGGACTAATAAAATTAAAAGATTATTTTATTAATAATTTTTTATATTGAAACTCTAAGTTAAAAGAAAAACATTATTCTGTTATCATTCGGTCCATTAAAATTTAAGTCGTATGACCTTTCTATTAATAAAAAACAAAAGATAAATTTTTATTTAATCTAGATTTGTAATTTACAATATAAAAAAAAATCTTCTATGGGTAATTTTTGACAATCAAGCAAGTGTTAAAATATTGTAGAGAAAAATCTGTGTAATTTCAAAAATTTTAATTTTTGTTCACCACCACCAGTTTCTTCTCCTGAGACATAAAGCCACTAACTTTCCCCTACTAATTTCCTATTCACTATTGATTATCACCCACGCAACCAAAGCAGTCCAAAAGAAGAAAAAAAAGGAAAAAGATTGTAAAATACATTCATATATAATTAAAAAAATGTTTGTACATAAACAAGGATAGATATTATTTTGTCTGAGGCAACTGCTCAAATATGAACTTTAGTGATCTAAAGTGCCTAACTCGATTGAGCTTTCCGCAATATAGTGTATTTTTTTCTGAAATTTAAATATCAAGGTAGCTTATTAGAAAAAAAAAAATTAGACTAACAAAAGAAATAACATCCAAATAAAAATTAGTTTCAAATCCAATCTAACATAATTAAAATAAAAAACACTTTGTAATTTTACCCAAATAAAAAAAAATACTATCAATAACCATAAAGATCCGAGAATCAAATTGATTCCCATTTTCTGAACTAGTCTCAGTACTTCTTTTGAACTCAAATTTTTATCCTTTAAACATTGTCAAGCTTAACTCCTTAATGCAAAAAAAAACGGTAATTAATTATGATGAGTGAATATACTGCAAGTTTGACTTGGTGCACATATAGTTGGTTATCAATTCTCTAAGTGGAATGAAATTAGTAATTAATTAAGTAGCCAGTTACATTAATCTATGGTTAGAATTGAATTAACTCTATAATAATTGTCATTTACAGGATAAATATTAAATTAGTACGTAGGTGTCATGCATATATTTAATTAAAGTATGCGAGTACGTCTTCCATATTTATGATTCTAATTTTGCAACAAAATGAGTACCCACGATTTTATAATTCAAGCCCTATGTTCAACTGGGGCATCATAGTGATCCTAAATTCTTTATAAAAAAAATGGTATTTTTTATCTTGTCAATTGTCACCTCTACCTTGCTATATATTCTAATTGGTTTGGAATTCCAAGAAGCATGAACCATGGTCTAGCATAAAACGTCAAATGTGGGTGGAATAAGTGTAAACCACGTTAATTATGTGTTAAAGTTGGAATAGTATCGGCCATCTTTAGATCTTTAATGCACATGATTGGGCCAAATGTGGCCATACAATCGATAGAATGGTACATGAGCAAGTGGGGGAATTGTTTTGTTTAGGTTTCTTTTAGGGCATGCAAGATGAGAAGATAAAGAAAGACCCCTAATTAAGTTAAGTTGATTATATATAAATATAATCTCATATCATATCATATGATATCTCACAAAACAAATCACAAGTTGATCACCTTTTTGGGTGATTTTGTGGCCTAGAATCTCAAATGATATATACATGAATATATATGTCAAATTCATACTCGCGTGCTTAAGAAAAGCTTGAAAGCAAGATTCGGAGATTGCATATGGCTTAGCTAAACAAGATTTGCGAGATCACATCCTCACTTCTAGACTTGCCAGGTGGTGGTAAATATTTTATAGCATGATTTCATTCTTTTCTAATTACTAGTTTTGTGTTTACATGGTTGTAGGGTTTTTTTTAAAAGAAAAATAATTCTATTAATTCAAACTAGCATAGAAACATAGATACGAATTTGTTAAAAATTATAAAAGATGAAACAATACCTAAATTAATAGCATAATAAATCGGCTCAAAACTTACAAATTTGATAATACTATAATGACTAGAACACCTATGATTCCAGTTCTGCAACACACTGATGACCATAATTTAATTTGTTGTCTCTATCTGATCGAATATACTTTGTTTGTCTGAAACGACCATACAAAGAAAAAGCCGCAACAAAATGGAAAATGAAATGTCGTAACAAGACAACAAAAACCAAATTCCGCAACAAGATGACGAAATTACGAAAAAACAAAATAAAACCTAAATTTATGTGAAATAACCACTTATTTAAACAATAAATTACTAAAAAAAAAATGTGTAGAGGGGTGATTTCAGGCCAAAAATTACCCCTCTTTGCTTAACGAAGATGAGCAGCTAAAAAAAGAGAGTAAAAGTTAAGAGAAAAAGAAGATGCTTAGTTTCAATAAAAAAAAAATAACCTTTAGATTATTTACATGGGTTGTAGGTTGTTAAAATATTTATCAATTGTATAGTTTATTTTAATTTTATTTATAATTATAAAAGAGATAAATGAAGAATTGCTTCTTTAATTAATTATAGTTTATAATAATAAATAAAAGTCTAATATACTTATAATTTTCTAAATATGACACTTTTTATCAATTTATCTCCTCAATTTTTAAATTGACCATATAAACACATTAACTTATTTTTACACCACAAAGGAAGATGATTTCATTAATTAAAACTAAAGTTAATAATACATATGTGTAGCCTATCGCAAGACATTTTTTTCAGGTATGAGTTTGTTAGGTCATTTATGGGTCACCCAATTGATACTTGTTTTCGTACCATAAATTAATAAGAAAAAGATTAAAAAAAAATTGTGGTTAGGTCCATAATTCGACCCATGGTTTGATCCATAGTTTAGATTTAAGTGACTAAACTATCTCCTTCTATATAAAACCCTAGCTGCCATGAGTTCGTCCTCCATGTCTTCTTGCTATACATTTTTTCTTTATATGAGGTTGCATCCCATAAAAAAAACAAAAAACAAAAAAAAAATTCAAGAGAAGAGATAGAAAGAATAGCTTGATAAACCCAAGTAGTTTGATGAACTCTAAAATACTATAATCAGAAATGTAAAATAAACTAAAAAAACATAATCCAAGTTGTTGTTGCCGGCACTTAAAAGTGAAGTGTTTGTGGTTATAGAAACACTTCAACCAGTTAAAAATAAAATTAATCAATACTTTTAATACTATTTAAAGTACATTTATTAAAAATGAAATTATTCAAAGACTAAAACTTGCTAAGAAGTACTAATAAGTCATATTATCAATAAGTATCTATGTTAAAATATTTAATTTATAAATTAAGGGGCAAACTAATAAATGTGTTGAGTTTAAGAAGTCACAAAACGCATTAAACCAATAAATAAAACTACTTATTGGGGAAATATATTAACTTATTTGATTATCACGTATCTTTATCTGATATGAAATGTTTCAATTTATATAAATAATTTTATATGATTTTTTCCAACTCAAACTCAATTAAATTTATGAATTATTTGACATTTAACTCAAATTACAATATAGAAAAAAATTGCACCATTATTATTTTTTTAGGGTGATTGCACCCATTATTATTATCATTTTTAAATAGCTATAAATTTATGATAGAAATAAATTTAAAAGAGATAAATTCAAAACAAATTATATGAAATTTTTTGAATAAAAGTAAGGTAAGTTTCTACATTGATAAAAATAGTTTGAATATATTTTATTTTTTAAAATCTATATAAGTTTTTTTTATAATCAACTCTTATTTTATCAATAAAAATCTAGGAAAAAACCCATCTTGTTTTGGAGCTAATCTGAATCAATAGATTCACCCCATACACCCAAAACTAAACCAAAATAAGACAGATAAAAAAACCTGGAGAGTACGAAGCATTACAAACAAACAAAACAGAACAAGTAATCTAAGCCAAGGTAGACCATGACGAAAAGAAAAAACTCCAGAGAATAAAAAGCAATCAAACAGTCAGAAGATTAAAGTCACAACCAGGCATAGAACTCGCAATCTGTATGTGTTCCTTGCTTAGCTAAAGAGTCTGCCATGAAGTTGTTTTCTTTGAGTGTGTGAGTGAAGATGACGGACTGAAACAGTCCCTCAAGATTTTCAATTGTGTAGAATTTTGTATGCACGCTCCAAGGGCAAGAGTTGTTATTCTGATTGATCTATGTCACCGCATTTAAGGAATCAGATTCAACAATTAGCTTAGTAGAGAGGAGCTCCGGATTGAGGGAAGATAGTTGAAGAGCTTTCCTAACTGCTATGACCTCCGCCAAATTAGAATCAACAATTCCACATGGGATGGAAAAAATACACCTTAACTGACCAAGATGGTTTCGAAGTACACCGCCAGCACCAGCCAATCCCGGCTTACCAAAGGAGGATCCACCAACATTCCATTTAAACATACCAGTAGGGTTTTGAATGTCTGGGTTTAGGAGCTGAGCATAAGCTTTTTATAGCATCAATGGCTAACCACAAATCCTGAGATTACAACACTCCTTCATCCCAAGAGCTTTTGACCAAACTTCTGCTCTATGAATGATTAAAAAGAAGATTTTGTTGGCGTTGAATGAACCTGCATTAAAGACTAAAGCTTTTCTTTCATTCTAGATGGTCCATAATATAGAGAAGAAAATAATCATCCAAACCTTCTTTTAGAAAGAGCCACCAGCAACAGCTTCCTATTGAGCAAAAAGGTTGGATAAGGAGGATGGTAAAACCTAATTAACACCCCACCATCTTAACAAGCCATACCGCATAGATCTAGCCAGGGGACAGAGAACGAAGAGATGATCAACAGATTCCATTTCAAAGCTACAAAAAGGACACTTCAGTTTGAAGATTCAAGTAATCCTTTACAGCACAGGGTATCTTTGGTATTCAACCTATTTAATAAAGCCATCCATGTGAAAATCTCAACTTTAGGGGGCACCAGAGTATGCCAAACTCTGTTAGTAGAAGATATAAGAGGAAGCGTAGACCCAATTGCAGCAGCCAGAGTCGTTGATTTAACAGAGAACTCACATTTATGATCATGTTTCCAGATGAGCCTATACTACAATTTGGAGTAAAATTCATGTTGTTTAGTAAATCAAGGAGAAGTCTGACTTGATCAAGTTCCCAAGCTCTAAGTTTCCTAGACCAACAAAAATTTCAATCCCAGTTGATTCCATTCCAAAACCCCTTATCCTTCACATAAGATAACTGATCCAGAAAAATAGAAAAGAGGTGAGGGAATCTGCCCTTTAGCAGCGTATCAAAGACCTATACATTAGTCCAAATTTTAATTTGATTTCCATTTCCTAGTAAAAATTTGACACCATCACAGAATGGCCTTTCCTCTAACATAGACCAAATTTATTTCCAAATTGGTGAAAACCGAGAAGAAGGCAGCAAAGAGACTGGGAACTTACTTAGTAGTATATGATACTTGTTTGAAACAACCTTTTGCCATAGAGCCTGATCGCCTTGCTGGGACATAATTCTCCATAACCATTTAAACAAAAGAGCTTTATTCTTTTCCAGTAAGCACCCAACTCCAAGGCCACCGAGCGATTTTGACAACTGAATGAGGTCCCACTTGACATTGCACATTTTTCTTTTTCTCAGAGGAATCACCCCAGAAGAAATTTTAAAAAAGAGAATTAATCTTCTTGCCCACTAATTTAGGCATCTTGAAAAGAGAAAGGTAGTATATTGGCAAACTGTTTAAGCAAACTTTAATTAGGGTTAGTCTACCACTAAAGGATACAAATTTATTTTTCCACGATGCCAAGTTTCCTTTAATTTTTCCTAGAACCAGCTTCTTCCTTGGATTAGTACCAATAGGTAAGCCCAAATATGTGACTGGAAGGGAAATGATTTTGCACTAGACAGAAGAAGCAGCTACATCAATCTAATTTTTATTCACATTAATACTAATAAGACCACTTTTATTGAAGTTAACTTTTAAACCTAAAACAAAAGTGAGACAATTGAGAATTCTATGAACATTGAGGAGTTCTTGCATCTGTGGCTGGCAGAAAAGCAATATGTCATTTGCATATTATAAAAGAGAGATTGCGCCACTTCCATTGCCAAAAAAAATCCCAAAAAGAAATCCGAGTTCCACAACAGAATTAACGATCATACACAGACCTTCAACTACGATAATGAATATGAAAGGCGAGAGAGGGTCGTCCTGCCTCAATCCCCTATACAATTGAATTTTTAGAGTTCGAGATCCATTAATAAGGAAGGAAACTTTTACCGAGGAAATACAGCTACTGATCCATTGCCTCCACCTATTGCCAAAGTTCATCTGTGCCAAAAATGAATCTCAATATTTCAAATTTAAAGAACCAAATGCCTTGTGAAAGTCTAGTTTCAAAGAACCCCACCGCTTTTGGATTTGACAAGTGAGTGAATAATCTCATTTACAACCAAAATACTATCAAGAATATTTTGACTCAAAAGGAAAACACTCTACTGGGGGCCAATTATAACATCTAAAATTATAGTCTTAAGTCTATTTGCAAGCATCTTAGAGAAAATTTTGTACAGATAACTAATTAAGCTAATAGGCATGTAATCTTCAACAGTAATTGCAAATTCTTTTTTTGGAATTAGAGCAGCAAATGAAGAAGACATAGACTTTGGAATTTTCCCAGAATCATAAAATTGATTAACCGTAGCCATTATATCAAAGCAAACAATATCCCACAAAGTTTTAAAGAAGTTAAAGTTAAAATCGTCGGGTCCAAGTGCTTTAGCACCATCACAGGACCAAATGGTAGATTTGACTTCCTCAAGAGTGAAAAATGCCTCAAGTTGGGATGCATTAGAGTTAGACAACTTCAAGAATTTATTAAAAATAAGTGTTGGCCTGGTATACTGCTCTTCAGAGAACACCTCAGTAGAATGAGATAATAATGTCTTTCTAATACCCTTTGGATCTAGTACGACACCATTATTAGTTGATAAACTCCCTATGAAATTCCTCCTTGCTCTATTCGATGCCAT
>CATIWM010201446.1:0-41545 GCA_949671775.1 Mallotus repandus | reverse complement strand
AAAAAAAAACTTCAAAGAATAGTAGATGAATAGTTCAAACAAAATGATATTGAAATTTTAATATTTTTATTCAACATATAAATTTAAAGTCAAAAATTAGTGGTATTATCAATGTAATTAATAAGAGTGTTATAGACATTTGTTTAATCAACTTTCATCCTAAAATGAAAAGTGGATAAAATTTTTAGATATCACTAAAAAAAATTTTACCAAATATTATGAGATGGAGAGAGTAATGAAAAAACTGCAACTTGACAATCTATTTATTAGTTAATTAGTTTGAATATTTTATTAGAATATGGCAGGCATTTTATGGGGTGATTTATCCCATAATATATATAAATATCTCTACGTGCTGCATTGAATTATTAATTCAGTTGACAATTACTTGACAAGTTGATATTTCATTAATATTTTCTTTTATGGTTCTTCAAATTAAGAATACGAATTTTCTTTTAGATGATATTAGCATGTCAACTCCTTGTTCAGCAAATTGCTAAATTAATTATGTGTTGTGCTGCCATGTTTTGCTTATTAGACCATAATATCATATTATATATTGTACTTTTTCTCAATTCTGTTAAAGGAAATGATAGCTTTGCATCACTTAAATATTAAAAATTATGAAGTGTAATCTTGATTTCCAAATAATTTGTCATTTTTATAATTAAAACTTTCATATATATAAGAATATGAAAGTTGTTCAAAAAAGAGTCAATTGTATAAAATATTTAAATTCTATTATTTCAAGGTTAAAAGAATAAAATAATTTTTTTTCTCACAATTCAAATATGAGATATCGTTTAAGCGAGAGCAACCCCTTATCAGGTAATTTTAATAATTGTTATATATGCTATTTTTGCTTCTAGAAACAAATAATTTTTTATTTTTTTATCTAATATTTTTGATATTTAATAGTTATAAGAGTGTTAATTAATTCATAATTTAAATTATGTGGACCCACAAAAAAAGTAAAATTCTTTCATCATTTATTTTTTTTAATATAAAACTCGAAACCTAAATCTTATTTAAAAAATTTAAATTTTTTACTATTTGAATTAATTAATATTAAGCATGCTTTTCACATAATATTTATTTTCAGCATCATATGTTAACAGGGTTTAATAAATGAATTTAAGTACTTCTTGCACATTTTAATTTTTAATATTTTCAACAGCAATTGACAACTGAATTTGATTATTACATTACATCATATTCGAATCTATTATATTTCCATCAATGACTTGTGAACATCCAGTTTCTTGCATATGCTCAGCAATGACTCTAGTGCATACACAACCACAAGTAATTATCGACATGGGTCCTAGTTTTGTTCCTGCCCTTGAGCAAAAATAATCAAGAAAGTAACATCTTTAACAAAGACACATGTGATTTGCTTCTTTTAATAAAGGGTTTTATTTCAAGAAGATTATGATGTGCATGATAAGATTGTTTTGCTGACATGGTTAAAGAATTAGCTGACTAATATATATTACACACAATGATCAGGGTTTATACATAGTTTTCAAAATTGAAAAATGAAAATGACTTTTCTTATGTTTGATGACCAATTACACGTGAAAAATCTTTAAATTAATTATTCTTTTGACTACTTATTTGCACATCATATTATATGTAATTATTGAGGTAACCCCAACTTTTTTTTTTTTTTTTTTTTGCTGATGATAAAATTTATATTTGTAGAACAATAAATATTTGATATGGTTGGGAAATACTTCTAAAAGAAAATCGAAAAAGCAAGTTAGTAAGAGTCTATATAATTTGGTTATTTGTTCTTTATATATGTTTTGCTTTTCTATTTTTAAAATAAACTATAATGATAAGATATTCACTTTTTTTATTTTATTTTTTAAACAAGAAATTCCAGTTTAGATAAATAAAAAAAATATCAATTTTATTATCTAAAATTTATTTTCTAATAAAGCGGTAATTAAATTTAGAAAAATGTAGCACCAAAAATTAAACATATAATTGGTATCAAATGTATATGCCCTAAAAAATTGCATGAAAATATTTATGAGAATTTAAAAGATTTCTAGAACAAATATTGTTGAGTTTAATTATATTAACTATCATATACATGGAATGAATATTTTTTTTGGGACTTAATGGCTATTTTTATGCCACTTAAAAAAAAAAAAAGCAGTGCCCTCAACCTTCATATGCTTTGTCACTTAGAGTAATTGAAATGAATACTTGATGCATTAAAACTTGCATTAGCACATAAGTGATTATCCAATCATACCATTTATAAAAAAAAAAAAGTATGTAGTTGGCCAGTGTCACCTCCAATTAGATATTTGTCCCTATTGGACTACACTATACCTATTGTAAAGGGTAATTGGCATGTACCAAACATATATAAATAAAAAGAAAATAAATAAATATTGGACCACTAATTGATAGGGTCAATATCTACTTACATTATGTGGATGAAAACAACAAACAATTAATCCCTCCCTCCTTCTTTGACTTGAAGAAACAAAGGCTTGAAATATGATATATTTAATGAGTAATTGTGGGTTCTAAATTTTGCTCTTTGTTTTTGGGGGTTTGATTATTTTTCATGTGATTTACTCTTTTATTACCCTTATTTATTTTTAGCTTTTATCATTCCCCACATCACAATTTTTTTTTTTACCATTATCATGCCATTCAATTACCACTCATTTGATATTAATGCGCTATAAACAAGAACTAGTTAAAAAAAGCACATCAATTGCATTAGCTAAAAACTTAAATGAGATTAATCAAAATTTTAATATATACATAAGTTTTTTCGTTACGGATAAATTAATTAACTTGAATTATATTTTTAATTTTTCTTAGAAATTTTTTAACATTTTAAATTCAATTTTGATGAGTGAAAAAGATGTTTTCAATTGGAACAACATTTAATAGAGAGCCCATATATACAAGATGCCTCCCTAAATAAAATATCATCATGCTTTTTTTAACTGTAATTTAATGGCTAAACTTCACTTATAAAATAATTAAAGAAGTTAATGATTGAATCAGCTCATAGAAGTTATTTTTATTACGGATTCAATATATTATATATTATTATATATAAAAATATTAAATTAATTATTTAAAAATTTTTATAATCTTTTGGTCATACCAAATCAAATAAATTAATTAAAATTGATGATTTAGAAAAAAAATTGTTTTTCTCGCATTCATCACTAAAATTGCATCAGATTTTTTTTAAATAGAAAATTTTTTAAGTAAATTATACAATATAAAAGTTTAGGCAGTCATATAATCTAATTTGATTTTTTTTTGTTTTTATCATAATTATAATTAGAAATAGAAATATAATTTGCTAAAATTGTTAAGTAGAGAGTGTATATTAAATAAGATTTAATATGATCAATATTACTACTTTTTATTTTTGAAAAAATTCAAATTTCTCTATAAATTTTTGTTACATAACTTATATTGACATAAATTCCAATAATGCCACATAAAACTTTAATTTTTATGTCAAATGTTCAGTTTATATTAAGAAAATTTAATTTTTTTATGGAATGTATAACATAGGACAATTCTCCCCTTTGAATTGATGAGATATGAATCGAACCCTACACTTCAGAATGCTCTTATAGAAATGTTACCACTTGATCACTCTCTCACTAAATATTTTTATTTTAAATATAATATAAAACAAAGAATTAGATTTTTTATTTAAGCAACATTTCGAGTTATAGTTTTACTGTATGCAGTCATGTTAAATTAGTTATTAAGAGATTTTTATTATACTTTATAACCTTGTGAGAATGAAGTCGAAAAAGTTAGAGTTCAATAAATTTTAAAAGTGTGTTTGATTTTAATAAATTTTATGGAATTCATTTCAAATCCAAATGAATATATTTGATTTAAATAAAAATTTTATAAAATTTATTTTTAATCATAATTTTTTAATTTTATGAAATTATTTAATATTAAAGTTTATTTTTATTGATGAAACAAATTCATTTACAGATTAAAATTTATTTGATATCCATGCTAATACTTAAAGCTAAATGCCAAAGAAGAAATTAAAAAAAAAAAAATCCCAAGTGTAATGTACATTTAATTGGGTGGGAGAAAACAAACAAGCAAACAGGGCACAAGCCTTAATTTTCACACTCTTCTCTTCTCTAACTTTCTCCTCCTCTTTTCTCTATTAACTCCAAAAAAAAATTTTCTGCAAACAGTGATCCATAATTCACACACGCACAAATCAATATTAGGGTTTTCAAAAATTCCCACACATTGACATTATAATCTATTTCACTCTCATTTCTGCCATGATTTTCATACACAGAGCTGCATTTTGATCTTTTTCATGTTTGTGTTGTTTATGGTGGTAATGGCGGTGGCATTTTTGGTAAATTAGCGATGAGACACTGGGGTAAAGTTGGGATTATCATTCAATGGGAGTACCCAAATGGTGGATGTCTAGCTTGATATCGGCCAGCCTGGCGCCTTTACATCATCAACAAAACGGTAACCACAGCCCTAGAAGAGGCGGTGGAGGTGGAGGAAAGCATTACCACTACCACCATTATCACAATCTCAGCAATAGTAATGAGTGGTGGAGGAGGTGGAGATCCTCTGCAACGCAGCAGCAGCAGCAGCATCAACAGCAACAGCAGCAGCAGCGGAAGAAGATCCAGTGGTCGTTAGTATGCGGGTTAATGCTGTTCGTTTTAGGGTTGATTTCGCTATTTACTGGGCACGTCGCGTCTGATCTTGAATGGTACTCTCAAAGATTGGTGAAGAACAGCTTAAGGCGACTGGTAGGATTAATTTAATATTTTTGGTTCAAAGATTTGATTTTCTTTTAATTCTTTTTGCTTAAAATGGGTGTAATTAATTTAAGTGTAAACTAGCAGGAGGGCAGTAGAAATGAACAGATTGATATTTGGAAATCAAAGTACTCAAAATTTTATTATGGGTGCAGTGAAAGAGGACGTAATTTTGCTCGTAAGTTGGGTTTTTCTTTTTTATATAGAAAAAAAAAAATTTTTTTTGGGCTACAGATAGACATAAAGCTAACCAAGTTACGTTAATTGATGGAATAATCATTTTTTTTAACATTGGTTGTATTTTGTTATTGTTTCTGTGTAGCTGCTATTCGTGAGAAGTCTTCAAATGGGTATTTGCTTATTGCAGCAAGTGGAGGGCTGAACCAGCAAAGAACAGGAGTAAGTGAATATTTGCTGTGAATTTGTGACATAAGATGAATGTAGTATCATTTTTATTCTGAAGCTAACTTTTGGTTTCTGCAATTAGATAACTGATGCTGTAGTTGTTGCAAGGACTCTTAATGCTACACTAGTTGTACCAGAGTTAGATCATCATTCATATTGGAAAGATGATAGGTAAGTTGGGGTTGGACTGTTAGCTGTACTAATTAAATCTTGGAAACGTTTATTTTCTTTTTCATTGTTGCATTTAATATTTTGTTTGTTGGGATAAGTTTCACCTTTTGTTAATATTGCTTAACTTGTGTGCAGCGACTTTGTCAACATTTTTGATGTTGATTGGTTCATTTCCTACCTCTCAAAAGATGTGACTATTGTGAAAAGAGTGCCTGATAAATTCATGCGATCAATGGAAAAACCTCCATATACAATGCGCGTTCCTAGGAAATCACCCCCTGAGTATTATCTAGATCAAGTTCTGCCTATACTATTGAGGAGACGTGTAAGTTAATTTGACTAAGTTGTGATTATTTTCGCTTAATCTTTATCAACTACCTGTCCAGTGTCTTTTTGATACCCATCCTTGATTTTCTTTAAACCCAAATCCTATTTTTTAAATTTGTTTCTCATATGAAGTCAGTCTAATTACAGAATTTGCAGGTTGTCCAATTGACAAAGTTTGATTATAGGCTTGCGAATAACCTTGATGATGAAGACCTACAAAAGTTGCGTTGCCGTGTCAATTATCATGCATTAAGATTTGCAAAACCAATACAAGACATTGGTCAAAGACTTGTTATGAAAATGAGAGAGATGGCAAATCATTTTATTGCAGTTCACTTGAGGTTTGCCTCTCGCATTTTAAATTGCAAATGCAAAATTAGTAAAATGCTTGCAAAGCTAAATTGAATTGTCAAAAGATGAGTGGTCTACAGCACTAAGTTTGTCTACAGCACTAAGTTTGAGCCAAACTGAAGCTATCTTCGGAGTTTGCTTTCTGCAATACATTTTTGTTGCCTAGGTTATCTTGCATTTTCACGGTCTAACTGAAAATAAACAGATTCATGGTAGAATAAAGGCTGCCTTTTGAGATTTTACATTCCTTGTCTTGGGTGCTGATCTCTCAAAATAGTATGAAATTGCAGAAGCAAATAAATAGAAGTAGAATAGAGGCTACATTTCTGCTCACTCTCTAGGTGATGCACCCTAAATCTCTTACATATTACTCTGTTCTCTACAACGAGCCATATATTTGCATTTCATTTGAATAAATAATACGTGTATATTTGTACATATACATGAATATATGTTATCAAGTGTGGCATTTTTCTGCACACTCATGCTTGAGTTTCATCATTTTTGACCTTAACTCTTTAAATCACAGGTTTGAGCCTGATATGCTCGCATTTTCTGGATGCTACTATGGTGGTGGGGAGAAAGAGAGATTTGAACTTGGTAAAATAAGAAAGAGATGGGAAACATTACCTGTGAGATTGCTATTTCCTATGACTTGTGATTTACATTGAATTGAAATGCCTAGTCCTCTTTATGTTGAAGGGTTACTTTTGACCTGCATAATAATTTTAGCAGCACTCATGACAAAACCTGCAGCCTTGAATGTCGCATGTTACGATTCTATTCTAATTATCATGAGGACCATGCTTTTTGAGATAGAATCTAATCATGCTTTATTCTATACTTGTTTCTTTGACATGAATTATATGTTATTGTATTTTAGGATTTAAGTGCAGAGGAGGAGCGAGCAAGGGGGAAATGTCCACTTACTCCTCATGAAGTGGGATTAATGTTGCGTGCACTTGGATTTGCTAATGACACATACATCTATGTTGCATCTGGAGAGATATATGGTGGAGAAGAGACTCTGCGGCCGCTTAGAGAACTCTTTCCAAACTTCTACACAAAGGAGATACTTGCTAATGAAGAGCTGAAGCCTGTTCTTCCATTTTCTTCTCGCCTGGCAGCCATTGATTACATTGTCTGTGACGAAAGTGATGTCTTTGTCACCAATAACAATGGAAACATGGCCAAGATTCTTGCGGGTCGAAGGTGAGGCTTGTGCTTTTAGTTTCGGCATCTTTTCTTCTTTCAATTTGATCAGGTGTGCACTGTTGGCTTGTCAGTTCTAAAGGAAATTCTCTAAAAAATAGAGTATAACACATTAGACTGTAGGACTGGCTCAGACAAATTTTATACATATAACAAAAATGAGGAACAAACTAAACAAATTCACCTTGCTTCTTTTACAATCACAATTTATCAGAAAATAGTTCAAACCCATTTGCAGTAAGTGGACTCAGATTAGAGAATTGAAAAAAAAAAAAGACTCTAGACTGAGTTGGATGGATGGCTGGTGCTTGAAACTTGAAAATCTGAGGTTTTGTTTTAGTACTGTTCTCATTATCACCTACGGGACAGTATTATTATGTATTCTAACTTATGGAATTGTTGTTCTCTTTGGTCTATTCCTTATTAACTTGTGCTGTGTTTGTCATGTTATGGATTGAAGGAGGTATGCGGGGCATAAGAGGACCATAAGACCAAATGCAAAAAGACTCAGTAAATTACTCATGGCAAGGGACAAAATGGACTGGGAGACATTTGCTAAAAAAGTAAAGGCATGCCAGAGAGGATTTATGGGGGAGCCAGATGAGATGAGACCTGGACGAGGCGAGTTCCATGAATATCCATCTTCATGTGTCTGTGAGAAACCATTCAAAGGTGATGAAAGCAGCCAGGACAGTAACCCGTTGGACCGAGTTCATGTGAACTCCAAGGCAAAAGTTTCATCCAAATATGTTGAGGAGAATGAAGGTAATAAAAGCCTTAAAAGCTTATTGAAGAGAAGCATGGAGGAAAAACAAGTATCTACTGTGGATGTCGAAGATGAAGAAAGATTTCCAGACTGAGCAGAAGAACTAAGTAGCTGGCGTGCAGGTCAAAAAATCTAGTGTCTGATATTAAATTATCTGAGATAGTTAAAGGCTCAGCCATTCCATCTCTTCAACTTGCCAACCTTTGGATGCTGGCACAATTTTAGTTTAATTGGCCAGCGGTATAATTGAAGCCTGCTCAAATGTAGCAGCTGGGCTCGTTTCTGTATCTCTGGTTGCATCACTGATTTATGTACAGAAGGGATCTTTGATGAGTTGCAATTGTTCATAAATAGTTTTGCGTGGTGACACGTTGAAGGTATGCTTTGACTGCTCAAGTAACGCTCAAATTCAATTTGTGCCCTTTTTATTTGGCGCGCTAGGTGAAACAGCTAGCTGAAATGAAATTATCTCAGCTGCTGTTGGCTCGTATTTTCTCATCCTGTTTAGGGGTTGACAAGCGACCTTGAATGAATTTCATCAGATATTACGACTCCATATCTATTAAAAAACGAGCCACCAAATTATGCAGTAACAGAGCTCATTAAGGCATATAAATGGAACAAAGTTCCGTTTAAAGAAAAGGAATAACAGACGGTAGCATTTTCATTTGCCCATGTTACATACAAAGAAGACCACAATTACCTAATTATTTTCTTCCCAATAAATTAATATAGGTCTAATCCTGTAACAGCCAAAAGAGTGCTTATTGATTAGGAAAATGACTATCCCCACATAAATCTACCTTAAAAGGAAAATTTCAAAAGGTGATTGATGATCATCTGCGAAACAACTACATCACAATTGTGAATACACTAAATTGATATTGATATGAACATCTAACAACTACATCTCATAGTTAAACCCAAGGAAGCAAGAATTTCCATCTCCTAGCTATCTCTCCTACTATAAATATACACAAAAACTACTTGAGTGTGTTCCAGCGACCATCAAGCTTTCTTTGAAATGGATCCAACACTTCCGGGATCTTTTAACCATGATTATTCCCTGCTACAACAAAGCTGTCAGTTTTGAAGCAACATGAGAATGTTGGGAAAGAGGGATGAAGAAGATCAGTACTTGGTTAGTCTGGAAATTGATCTCACCTCTAGAAATGTTCCTACTTCTATGGCTTTTGTCATGTGATACAGACGGAATCTTCGTGACCATCAATGAGCTTTGCAACCCTTCTAGTAGCTGGGAGCAACAAACACAATAAGGACATCAGATCAGTGAATATGAAGGGATTCCAACACTGCACAAAGGTAATTACATCAAATGAACAATGAAAATCTAACTTATCTAAATAAAACTGAAATCAGCATTGCAGATCCCAGAATAGTAGCTAGTAATTACCGTTGCAGATAATGAAACAACAAACCCACTCTTTTTTCACTTGAAAGACTAAAGCTACCATGGTTGAGATTCTTTAAGATTTTGGGTATCTGATATATTTTAGTGTGCGCTCTGAGATTTCTTTAATTAATTTTTTTGTTTTTGTTCACAACAAAGTAATTGGAAGAAGACTAACTAATCACCTAGAATTTTGGTTCCGAAGAAGCCACAAATCTAGTTTTGCTCTTTGTAGCAAATAGAGAGAGAAAAGGAAAGAGATGAAAGGTTTTTAGAGATCTTCTTCTAGTTTAAAATTTTTTTGACTTCATCTTTGAGGTTGACAAACAGAAAAATAATTGAACCCTAACAGAAGGGATTAAAAACAGTTCACAGAAGTAAAACTAAAACATATACATGTAATCAACCTTTCTTTTTGTTATTTTTTTTGGGTTTCAAGAAAGTGGAGTCAATACACACAATTTATGAAAAACGCGCTTTCTGAGGAAATAAATGGACCAATAATTAAGAACAGCATTTGACTGCAATTATATGGCCATCTACAAAAGAGGGATGAGGAGAAAATCATGTTGACTTGATCAGATAGCTTAATATAATTATCCAAAAAAATTCGCTTGGATGCAACAAGCCCTAGCAAATAACACCATCAAAAGCTTAATACACACACACACACACACACACACACTTACCCTTGATGTTGGCTGAATTCTGCGATTAGACCTGCGTGGCTCAACAGGATCAGAGGTTGATTTCGCAGAGTTACCATTCAACACTTTGTCTTCCTCGATTTTACCAAACTTCCCACTGGCAGGAGCAAGTTTTCCTTTACTTACTCGTTCAGTTTTAGCATTTGATGAGGGTATTTTCTTAGACGAAATGTTATCTGATGGAAGAGCGAGTGCAGAAAATAAGATTGGTCCCTCAGTTGCTCCAGATGTAGAAAATGATTGGAAGCCAATCAAATTCTGCTTTTCTGAAGCATTTTCAGAATGGTCTACAGAATCTTTGGTCTTTGCAACATGATCTGTAAGAGCACTACCATCAGGAATGGAGATCGAAGTGCTTGTTAGGTTTTCCTTCTGTGGAATGGTTCTACCAGAAATATTTTGTGATTTTCCAGATTTAAGAACCTTGGGCTTAGATATGGCTGCTCGTTTTTCATTTAATTCTGTTTTCGAAGTACTTTTCCATCCCCGGGATCCTGCTCCTTGAGGCATCAAGTATTTTGTGAATTTGACTGAATCATTAGCTTCATTGGGTTGACCGCTTTGATCTGCGACATAATGCTTACTAACTTCCATAAATTTCCTCTTCTTTCCAGGCTTTGGTACACCAAAGATCACTCTAGATCCTTCCTTTTGCAATCCAGTCCGTTTCATTCTTGGTGCATCAGTCCTATTCCCATCTCTAGCACTCTTACCAATATTAAACAATTTCTCATCAGCAGATAAGGCTAATAATGTTGGGTCATCAGCCTTTTCAGATTCAATTGCC
Organism: Mallotus repandus; assembly: GCA_949671775.1. Lineage (NCBI taxonomy): Eukaryota > Viridiplantae > Streptophyta > Magnoliopsida > Malpighiales > Euphorbiaceae > Mallotus > Mallotus repandus. The sequence goes on along the minus strand of CATIWM010201446.1, from coordinate 30,594 downwards.
TCCATTGTTTTTGAAGCCTTATCCTTTCCCTTGAACTCCATAACAGGGCTCTGAACCCTTGGTCGCTTCTCATGCGGGGTATCACCCTACAAACCAGATTTGCAAGTCAACAAACAGGCATGCAAGAGTTTAATGTCAATACCATGGAAAAATCAATAAATTATTCAGAAAATAAGTACCCCATGAGAAGGGTGATTGTTCTCCCCTGAATTGGGCCATTCAATCCATTCCCCTTCTTTCCAGATGAGAGAAGGTCGGAGATTCCATTTACTGACTAATGATGTTTCTCCTTGAGCTGAAAGCAAAGTGACAGAAACATTTATCTCCGAACAAAAAGCACTATCAGCCAAAACAGTAGAATCACGGTAGAAATTGAACCACAATAATCATGCATACCTGGAAAATGGACTGACAAAGACTCATCTTTCTTGCTCTTGTCAGTTATAACTCCCTCCCACCAGCTAAGAGAAAAGAAGTCAAAATAAAAAGGGGATGATTTCGATTGAAGATATAAAGAATCAAAATTTACGGAGAAAGAAAGTTGAGAGATTTGTATTGATAAGCCCCATTTTATGTGACGGCATCAATCACAAATTGAATGATCAACCAAATAGGATTCAGAACAATCAATTATGCCCACTAAAAAAAATACAAATACACAAGCACTGTTGGAAAAAATTGTCTATTTCTGCCATACTGTAACCAATGACAGAGCCTTCCCCTTGCCAACCACTTCAAAGCCCGTGTAATTGAAATTTTGATCAATTAGCAATTATAAAAAACAGCATACCTATCTTGTATCCACGCATCAACTTTATCACCAACAGACCAAATATGCTCCCCCATGGCAGCTCTTCTTCTCTTCCTTGTTCCTTCAAATGGCATGACAGTTCCTGGACGAGCAATGCGTATTTTGGGTGGCTCATCTCCTTCACCTTGGAGCGGCACCCACTCCTTGAGCTTTTCTGAGCCTGGATAACCAAAATAAAAAATAAAAACAGATGAAACAAATAAACTTAGTACATCACATGTATAAGACACACACAAACCCAAACACTGATATGTGTTTTGCATTTTATGAATAGTGTAATCAGAAGAAAAGTAGCAACAAATAACACATCAATAGCAATGCATTTAGAAAGCCACTAAAAAATCTCTGTAACAACATATCCATTCTAGAAAATACTCTCTAAATCTCAAGGGTAATGTGTATCAGAGGCATAGACAAGCTAGCCAAAGATGCCTGGAACAAGACACCACATCATGATCCTCCCTTTAATTATTGGCACATCCATCACATTTCATACTAGTCTTCATGCATCTAATCCTTTATGAATATCAATATGTTACGGTTTGGCGCATACAATGAGTTCCTCCACCTTTTTCTTTCCTTTATGGAAACTGCATGACTAAGAAGGTTCGGACATCAATGCAACTTTAGACAATTTAAACTTCATATTTGGGATGATTGGGAAGCCATTAACTTTCCCTACAGGTACTGAATACGTGAGCCACATACGCATTCTTCAAAGCATCATGTCAGTGAAGTAGCACTAAACTAAAAGATAAGTTTCGATTAGATCGGCCACATGGTTTCGAACATTTTCAGATCCATGTGTCAACATTAGACTGATCCATAAATAACACACCAATGCCGGTTTGCCACTGAAGGAAAAAAAAAAACTACCTTCAGCTGTTGTAAGCTCAGTGTAACTCACATAAGCTTTCCCATCCTTTAAACTCAACACCTTGGCCAGGAACCAAGATCCTTTGAATCCATTCCCATCTTTGAAAACCTATAATAATGGTAATATTAAACAAAATGGCCAAAATGTTAATTTAAGAGCCCAAAAATATATTTAGGCATCAGTTATGCACACCAATAAGTATCAACATAGTTTAATTTACTGCAATGGTATGCAAAAAAATAAACAAATAAAGCAACAGTAGAAAGCTAGAATTTCAAACCTCAACACTTGAATCCTCCTTAATGCTATTCTCTTTGAAAGCTTCTGCCTTTTCATACTCATTTTGAACAACATTATATCTGGATTCATTCCCAGATTCAGAAGCCACCTCAGTAGTTCTGGCCAAATCAGAAGCCTTGCGGCCCTTTTGCCCATTACCCTTTGTAGTAGTTGCACTAGAACCCGAAATGCCATCTACAACTCTATCATGGTCCTCACTGGATATCACTCTAGGATTAGGTGGCTTCCCTTGGCTATAGATCTGGTTTTCTTTCTTATCTGATGGAGCACCTTTTAACTGCCTGGCTAACGTATCGGAACCTTCACCACCGTCCAGATTCATTTTGTCTCTACCAACATTGTTTGATTTAGAAGCCAGCTCAGAAGATCCTTGTGCTACTTTCCAATAACCCTCTGGACCAGCTGCTACTAGCTCGTTCAACGGCAAAGGATCACCCATAGCCACTATCTTTCCAGCTTGAGATATCGCTTCTGCAGCCAGCTCTGCAGCTTTTACTATGGCATCCATATTTTCAGCTCGTTTTGATGCAGCTGAAGCAGCTTCAACCCTCCTCCTAGCAGCTTCCCTTGCAGCGATGAGGATTGTACTTGAACTGTTTGTTCCATCATCACCCTTCAAGATGGAAGCAGGAGTAGCCTTGCCCAAATTTTTCATGCCATCAGAATAAGAAATAATATTGGTTTGAAAAAGGTTACTCTGACCAACAGAAACTAAAGCTTCTTCAGCCATCAGTTTTGCCTGTAAAGCAGCATTTGATGCAACCTTGGCAGCTGCAGCTGCAGCCTTAGCAACTGCAGCAGCTGCTGCTACTGAAACTGCTGCAGAAGCTAGTTTGATTTCAACATCTGGTAACAACCCAGAATTCCTCTGCTTATCTAATTGATCCCATATCTCCTGGCTACGACTAACAGCAGAAGCAGCATGAGCAGCAGCAATCTCTGCCTGCTCGCTCGCCTCCTTTATGTTGCCAAGGGACTCCTCCGATAAAACAGCACCTAATTCTGCATTCTGGCCCCCTTTCCTGAGATCGGTAGAAGCTATAGGAGTTACCGATGTTATTAATTTCTCAGCAGGGGCTTTAGAAACAAAGCCAACAGGAGTTGCCATGGAAACAGAAGCAGATACAGAACCAACAATAGCAGAAGCAGAAATTGATTCAATTTGAGGTTGAGGAGGCAAAGAAATCTGCCCAGGGTTCTCATTAGCTGAATTCTTTTTCCTTCTTCTATACTTTGTATCAGCAGAAGGTTGATTGGCTGATGCAGCTGTTGTTTTCATATCAAGCACAGAAGGCCCAGGAAAAGCACTAGCAGGAGTATTTTGAGCCACAGGTGGCTTTGCAGCAGACGAATGGGAAACAGATGATTCTTTTCCAGGTGTCAAGTGAATAGGGTCTGTGACAGGCAATGGCATCGAGAACCGACCACTAGTGTCAAGTGCAGAAGTCGGTGGAGAAGCAACCCAAGGACCACCAAAAGGGCCCTGAGATAGCCAAGAAGAGTTATGCCCAACAAAATTCCTGATAGCTGGAGTTTGATGAGGATTTAAAGGAGAAAGTGCCCGCTGATAATCCATTACTGGACCCCTTGGCATGCCGCTTGATTGCAGTGTATCACCAGGAGTAGGCATACTCCAGAGCGGTGATGAAAAGGGTACAATGGGATTGACTATTGGAGGAGGAGGAGGAGGAGTACCCTTGCTGCCAACTCGAGTAATAGGTGAGGAGACTACTTTACTTGGAAGAGCACTTTGTTTAATTGACTGTTCAGGAGCTCTAGCACCTGTGAATGTCGATTCTGAGATGCTGACACTCGAAGAAGTTTTAAAAAAATGAACAATATGAAACAGATAAATACCTGAACGAGATTGCATGGGAGTCTCAGGGGTAATGAGATGAGATTTTTGGCCATTAAGTCTGTCTACACATAAGCGCCAGGCATTCTCCCAAATACTCCTACCACCATCTACAGGTCCACAGTAGCAGAAGGTGATTAACCATTTCTATGTTAATGTAAATAGCCACAAAAGAGAGAGAAGGGGAAGAAGCAAGACTACTTACCTAGTCCTCCAAATGCAGATATCATATACGCTTCATCTGGTGCCGTTCCTTGACTGTAGCACATAATTTTAAACACAGTTAATAATAGGATCATAATCATCAAATTAAAAATTTTAATAGGTGAATAAATCCTACAAACTGAAAACACTACCCATTGAAAAAAATATAAAAATAAAAAAAAATAACTCTTCATAGACCAGCTATGTTTTCTTTTTCCATTTTTTTCCAATATAATTAGTGGAGTAGAAGGTCTACCAATAAACCAAAGACATTAGAAAGAATGGTAACCGTGTGCTGTAAAGTGATGTCCACCCCACTCCACCCTTGTATACGTCATAACACGTCATTAGCAACAATATGGAAAAAAAATAATAGAATGAACAGAAACCTACATCAAAGCTCCATAAACAAAGATCTGAGCTCGCAATTGCACTTGTTGCAAGTCTGTGAAAGGTTGCTGAAATATTGCGGCTTGAGAAACTGAAGAATTCAAATCAGGCAGACTGGAAGATGATGTTGCAAGCACAAAAGGTTTTATGCTATTGGAATCAATGTGCCCATAACGTTGCATGTCATTGGATTGCACAAGCTGAGGAACACCAGATGGGCTCATGGATACAATGGTGGTTTTGTCTGCTCTTTCTAATCTCACGGAAGCCGTTTCTTTGATTGGTTTTCCCTTTTTAACAGTTTCTTTTGCTGTCGCTTTACCTGAGGATCGTCTTGGTTTACGCTCAGAATTACTTTTAGAACCACTACGTGGAGTAGCTGCATCAGAAATCTTTGGACTTCCACGAGAAATTTTTGAATCTAACTGGCCTAAGCCAGAATTTGGGTTGGATCCATCCACCATCTTTAAAAAATTTAAGGAAAATAAATTAATAAAGTATATCGAAAGTGATGTCACAGTACATATAACTGACATAAATTTCAAACAAACAGGAAACATACATGTTAAGAAAAGATAAGCAACCTAAGTACGCAAATTATAGTCCGAAAAGAAGTATGGAAAAATTTACCGTTGATGCTTTGCTGACTTCTACATTTGAAAAGATCTGCCATTTCTTGGCATCTTTTATAGGTAAATCAACCTGTGGACTGACCTCAAAAGTGAAGCTACTATCATCTTTAGAGGCATCATTTTGACTTGGATCCTTAGAAGCAGACTGCGCTTTAATGGCATCTCCAACAGTTACCTCAGAAACTGTGACACAATGATCTGATGACTTTTTAATTTGCTCCATGTTACTTTCACTGTGAGAAAGATCAGTAGCTCTAATGACAGTAGAGGTGCAACCAAGCTTATCAATATCAGTATTGCTATCTTGTCCTACTGCACAAAATACAGTTGGGATTCAAAAAGTTCAAACATATATATCCTCCAGAACTTTTCAGATTAAAAACCAGGAACAACTAAGATGGTAAACAGCAATATGAGCTAAAATTAACATACAAGTTAGGTTATAGAACCTACCATTAGCACTTGTAAGAGCAATCTGATCAAACCTTTCACCTCCAGAAACTGAGGCAACTTGACTAGTACCCTGGCCATTCTCCTTCATGACTAGAGGTTCAGGTCCACACATCTCAATATTTACAGTCGGCTCTGTAAAATAGGATGTATGAAAGTTAAAAGAGAGCAAGTTTGAGTTTAGGTGATATTCAACATCAAACTATAAGTTGAGGCACACAAATGGCACTATTGGCAATGGCATGCATACATTCCTTATAGATAAGCACTCCGAGACAAATATAGTAGACAGCTAAAATTTGCATAAACTGACCAGATGATATGGTAATACATGTAATCCATGCCAATAATATAAAAACCATATATTCCTGAGTCCTCATGTACTTGTTACAAAGCATATGCTCACCTGAAATCTGTACAGACTTCTTTTCATCATTTTGTTTTATTGTTGCTTCAATAATACCTCCCTTGTTAGCAGTTGAGGCACAATGAGCTGGACAAGCTTCCTTATCCTGCATGCACTCCTGGCCAACTTCTTCAGTTGCCACAGCTTGAGGTTCAATTTGGCTTTCTGCATAACACGTATCAACTGCTGACAATGAATGCACACCAGTTGTCACTTGAGAAGCCACCTTGCAATCAGCTAAACTTGCTTCTTCAGAAACCTGAGCAGAAATTTTTTCCTCTTTATCCATGCAAGCTGGTGATACTTCAACATCTTTGTGATCAACTGCATCTGTGTTAATGTCACTCCCAGAAGGCACTGGAACACCATCCACTGTATCAAGGGCAATAAGTTAGCACGTTTGGAGAGAACATCTGATGCCATAAAAGTGAAAGAAGAAAGGAAGAGCTTCACTTGATTTAAAGTAATCATGAATTCATCACTTACCTAATTCACTAACAGCAGTACAATCCGATTGAGATTTCATATCTATTAAGTCCTTTTTTGTGCTACCTTCACTGAAAGATGAGGTCCCAACCCCTTTATCAATGATTTTGTCCGTGATAATGCTATCAGAAGGCAACTCCATACACTCTTTATTCTGAACTGTAACATCATTATCAACATCACCCTTTCCAGGTGCCACTTTTTTTTCATATTGCATGGATCCAACCAATGTGGACGACGAGATATGGCCTTCCACATGTATCTCGCTAATAAACTCAACTGAAGAGCAGACACCAGGCAAGCCAGAACTAACAGCTCCATAGCTGCTGCAACTTCCATCACCTATATCTTCAGAAGCCTTATTGTCTTGTGTGGACAATAGAGACATCCCTGATGTACTCACAATGTCCTTGTTGTCCAAATTAGAGTACTCAACTTCATGCTTTTGAACAGTAGTATTGCCTTCAACAACCACAAGTGGTACCTCTTGTGCATCCACCTTAGACTGATCATGCACCTCTATACTCGAATCCCGCTTTGGTATTATACAAGGTTCCTCCACACTGCTAAAGTTAGTTACAGCTGTATCTGGTTCTTCCATAGATTCCACTGAGGCCATACAAAGAGAATTATCCATCCGCGAACCACCACTTTCAACAATTTCTGTATTCAAAACTTGAGCATGCGTTTGGGTCCCTTGGTTCAGTGAACATTCTTTTTCCTGATGCTCAACATTTTCTGTTCCTGAAACATCTAAATTTTCACCAGCAGTCTTATTTACAGAATTTGAGGCATCCTCATTATTAACTACATCATTGCCTGTACAGATGCCTTGAACAGTAGTAACTGCACAATCAACTTGTGCCCCTGAAGTGGAACCTTCTTGTGTCCTGATATCTAAAGATTCATTACCAATAGCATCATCATCCCTTTGATTAACATCATTACCTTTACCATCAACAAATATTTTCCCTTCAGCAATGGGCACTTTGACCTCTACATTAATAGCAGTAAGGTTACCTACACTCTGATCAACAGACACATCACCTTTATGGGTCAGTGAACTATCCACAACCTGAGTCTGCTGCCCACTACCACCATCATCTACAACAGAGAAGTTATCTTTTAACTCACTTGGCAATGATGTAGACTGTAAATTTGTAACATCTCCCACTCTGGTTGATATATTACTATCTTGTTTCAAGCTGGGCTCCATTTGCTTTATTATGCAACCCAGTTCATCACAGGCATCTGGCTGCTTAGAATTAGTTTGTGCAGGAATAAGTTCTTCCTGGCCAACAGATTTTAATAACATTTCAACAGACTCTGAGGAAGTAGCCTCAGACCAGACATTATTGCGCCTTGATATTGTGCAAGACTCAGCTGCACTTGAACTGAATTGTATCCCACTACTACCTCGGGAGTAATCTTCAATCCACTGGCTATCTTCGTGACTTTCAATTCCAAGAAAAACCTCAGTTTCAACTAAACTATCAAACCTTAAAGATCCGTGAAGACTGTCATCAAAATCAAACTTGGGAAGAGCATAAGGCCGTAGAACAGGAGGAAATTTGTTGCTTCCTTCACCAGCTAAATGAAGATTCTGGCTCTGAAAATCATTGTCATCATAATCCATGGGTGTATCCCTACAACATAAAATGTGTATATATATATAAAGAGAGATTCCAGTAGGGCATAAATGAAACAAAGATCAATATACAAGTTCCAAGTTATAATAAGAATTGTCCTGCCAGCTGACAAGACAGCAAATGTTAAACAACAGTAATGAAAACTTAAGAAAATATCTATTACGTTAGAAAATGTAAAGCAGCATATGTATTGTCTGCTATTTTGCCATCATTCTTCTTTTTTCTAAGTAATTGTGCTCCTTTTACATTGTATTGAGCAATTACATTAATGTACCCAACAGCATATTTCAACCTAGGCATTATCATAATTACATGGCATGAAAATGATTGGGAAATGAGACAGCATGTGGAAATAAACTATCTCAATAACATCATAAATTTCCAAGCAAATGGCAGTTCTTTCCCCTTTTTCTTTTGGGTGTGTGGGGGGAATAATTACAGTTTACAAGGAAAATGCTATATAAGCATCCAACATGGTCGCAAAGTTACGTACTGCATTTCTCTCAGTCACAAGGTCACCACCTTCACGGTCTAATTAACTTGCCACAATTACAAGAAAAGTTATAAGTGAAACAAATATGTCATGGCTTAAATACATTAGCATATCCTTGCCCAAGAAACTGGGAGATTTAATCCATGCACTTTCTTTCTTAAAAGCAAAATAAAGAAAAAGGCTTATTTTTAAATCAGAAAGTTTTGTTCAAAAAGGAGAGTTTGAGTTTGCACGAGGAAAAAATGTGGAAGTCAGTTGAAACAATAAAATTCAACATTTAGAGTAAATATATATATATATATCATTTTAGAGAAAGTGAATATATTAGAGAGAGAGAGAGTATCTTGGCACAAAGAAGTTTAAGAAAGCAGATCTAAGTTAAGGGGGCAAAAAGCTTGCTAGTGGCATCAATTATTATCATTCCAATGAAATAGGGCAATGAAAACTACAGCAGTTGAAGAAGAAAATGAAAAACTAACAATCTCAACCAATATTTAACTAGGGGAAATTTTGGCATACACCATTTATTGACAAGAAAAAAGCAGAACATCTTTCACTTTGTATAAAGCTTAAGAAAAGTCAGATATAAAATATCACCAAGAGAAGAGAAGAACTAAAGCACGTATTAGATTTATTTGCTGCAACATCAGAAAAACTATCAACTGCCTGTTTTATGGAGCTACTTTTTGTTCTCCTCAGCACCAGTTAGTTACAGTTAAAATAAAGAATTAATTAGTATCGCATCATATTCAAGAATTGACTCCCTTTCCCCATAAATTATTAATTACAAGATAGTAGCTCTAAATACATATACATAGACAGATACAAGCATAGAGGGCCTAACTATCTCCACTAATTTAACAGACACTACATTATAACCCGCTACTTCTCCACATGAGCTAGCAAATTAACTTTATTCCACAAAAACCCTAATTCAAAAATTTTATGTATATTTAACTAGCAAAAAATATATTTCCTTCCTCCAATCACCAATATACTCTAAGAAAGCAAGTGAAAGGGAAAAAAACAAAGTTCAAAGCTTTAGCCTTCAACTCACTCAATTCAAGCAAAAACCTCAAAAATCCCAGCTTTCGAGCTTTTACACTCTTAATTATCAATATCAGAACAAAAAAAACAAGAAAAAAAAAAACCAAACCTTATTTATTTGCTTTTTTAATTTAAAGTTGGAAATGAACAGTACCAGAATAAGTAAGTCTAGAGATGCTACCTCCCTCCATCCGGTGACGAAATCCTCCGGTCGATCCTCTCAACTCTTCTTCGATCGTACGGTCATCTATTCTACTACTTTCAGAACAAAAACCTAAAAAAATCAACTTTAGTGTTGAAAAAACCTAATCAAGTAACACTACACTGCTTAACAGAACAGAAAACAAATTACTCCTCACTGGAGAAGAGACTGTGCATAGTATACTCACCGGAATCTTCAAATTGTCCGGCGGATCGAGCTAGGGTTCCGGTCAATCGAAAGATGAAGCGTCCCGCGAGTGAATTTAGAGAGAGAAATATAGATAAAGTTAGAGAGAGTGTGTGAATTTTTTCTGTTCTTTGTTAGTTTGGTGTTAGGGAAATGAGAAGGAAAAAAAAATCGAATTTTGAAAGGGCAAAAACAAAGTGTGTTTTTAGTAACGATCTAACGGTTGTAAACGGATTGGAATTTGCCACGTGGAGTGTTCGTGTACGTTTGATGGAGTGTTAAAATGAAAAAGAGTAACGTTGACGAGAGATTAAAAGTTGTGACGGTTGAGTTAATCACCGTCGGATTAGGAGGCTGCGAAGGGATTTGAACGGTGATGAAGTGTGCTGTGAGATTGAGAAAGAGCGGAGATGGATACATTTTGGAAAAATCCAAAGTGAAAATCTTGTGGTAGATAACGTGGCAGGAGAAGGTTAGGTTTGGGTTTGAGTTAACACTAGGCTAGGCTATGGCCGTGGCTATCGCTGCGGCTCTTTAATTAGGAGGAGAAAAGAAAAGAAGGTGGATGGATTGTTTTGGGCCGTTGGATCAGGTGACTAATCTTTGAGTCAAAGTAAAATACACTTTGTTAATAACCACCATAAAATACACTTTCTCATCTAATGGTAAACAAAAGTAACTACAAATTAAAGTAATTATAGAATTTCCTACATTTAGTTAGATGTATAACAAAAAATATATATATTTTTTATTTTTATTAGTTTAATGTAAAATATATATGGTTACATCCAACCATTACATGTAAAAAAAAAATTTCTTTTTTTTTCTTTTTTAGTTTCTCTTTGGGTTTAATATCGACTTTGAAGTTTATTCAACTTTTACTAATTCAATTTTATCGTATAAAATTATAAAAATGATAAAATTTTTGATTTTTTTAGAATTATAAAGTTACAATTTGACTACCTCCTAACTAGCACAAAATCTTTATTTAATACAACTACATACTATAATTTGACTCCAAAATATAGTTTAAGTAAGAATAGTTATACACTAAGAGTGTGTTTGAATGCAAATATTTGATTTAAATTCTTAGATTTTAAATATTGATTTTTCAAATATAAGGATTTCAAATAACATGTTGTTACATGTCATTTACTAAGACTCCGTTTGTTTATGAAAAATATTTTTTCGAAAAATTTTTTCCCTCATTTTTTAATGTTTGGGTTACCAAAAAAAATAAGTCAAAGGAAAATAAATTGTTAGTTAAAGGAAAATAACTTAAAAATAAAGGGAAATGATTTTTCATTTTAAAGATGGAAAATTATTTTCCAATACATTCTCTCTTTATTTATTGCATTTTTTTTATTTTTAATGTCTTCTCTCATCATTTATTGCATTCTCTTTTATTTTTCAATGCATCATTTCCTTATTTATTGTCTTCTTCTAGTGTTACAACCAAACATTAAAAAATATTTCTTTGGAGAATAAATTTTCTAGAAAAATATTTTCTCTAGAAAATATTTTCCGCAAATAAACGTAACCTAAATGAACTGTTAAATTCCTTGTGTATTTGTTTCAAATCCTCATAAATACAAATTCATTTAGTTCCAAACAATAGATTTAATTGAAATCCAAATTTATGTTCAAATCATTTGCATCCAAATATAATATAATTGATTTCAAAAATTATTTTCTTTGTATAAAGCACGAATATTTCAAATTTATTGAATTTTGACTAATTAAGTTCAACTTAAATAAGACCGTAAAAATGATAAAATTTTCTAGCGACTAATTTAACGCAATAGTATATAATATATAATTTAAACAATAACATGTTCCTGCTGGCTAATGTTGGTGATTTCAGAGTTGATTGATTTTTTAGTACTTCTTTTTGAAATGTGAAATGACCCGAGAAAAACGCGAGAAAAATTTTTAACCTTGCCTTGCCATTTTAGGCATGAATTTTATCTTTATTCTATCTTCGTGCCAAAGTTGTGTTCCTGGTATTGATGAGTAAAATGGAATTGTCTTGTAATTTTTATAATAAAATCTAAGATCTAGCAAGTTGCCTTTTAAATGAAACGATAAAAATTAATTTTAAAAATTAAAAAATTATGAAATTTGAATCTTATATTTTATAATGTTTTTTAAAAGCTTACCATTAAATTTTTTTTTTATAAGTTAAATTAAAAAATACAAGTTAGCTTTGTAAATTTTTTATTTAGAAAAACAATTATCAACATTAAAAATAATTAGTGGGAAATAAATACTTTTTTTATGGCAGTGATAGAAGTAGACATAATTTTTTTTTAAATAGAGAGTTTATATGATATAAGTATCGATAGATTGTATAATAAGAGACAATCCTCTTTTTTTAAATTGACCACTACATAATTTAAACCTCTATACCTTAAAATACCATTGAAAATGAGTTACCATTTAAATACTTTCTTACTGGCAACAAGCATAATTGTTTTTAGAATAACTGATATTGCAATATAGCTTAAGTTAATCAAATTATATGTATCTTTTTTTTGTGTGTGTGAACAATTTATTAGACTCTAACTAATCTGGTTTGACTCGGGTAGGATCATAAGAGTGGCAAAGGTCTCCCAGCAATTATGTAACGTGAGTGCATGCACCACAACTCAAATCCGAAACCTAACTTAAGTGAGAATAGTTTCCTACCAGTTAATTTCAATAGTTGTTGATTGTATTTTTTTTGTTTTTAATTAACTAAGTGGGTTAAAGGAAGGGAGTGTGGAAGGTGCTATTGTCAAAATCAACTAAGGGAAAAAAAAAAAATAGAATAGGAAATGTATGATGGTTTTCACAATTCCATATTCAGATTCATTTCAAGTATTTTGTCAGGTCAACCTAATTTCCTTCAGAATGAAGACACCAAGATCCCAACCAAACCAAACAAAACCAAACAATTGTTCATTGGCTACATTTCTTGCAATTGATTTCTTCAAGCTTTCAGTACATGATCTCTCTCTGAATAAATTTTGTCTTCTTCAGCTACCATGAAAAAAAAAATTAAAAAAAGAAATCTAAAGTGAATTTGAAGAATTAGCCTTGTCACATGTGTTTGCTGTCATTGTTGTTGACTAGAGTTTTGTGCATAAAACTACATCACTGAAATATATTACATTACATGGTACTGTTAAATGAAGAATGTATATATATATATACACACACTGTTTTAACAGTTGGAATTTAAAATTTAACTAAACTCTAATTGAATCGGTTCAACCTGAGTAAGATGACAAGGATGTGTAACATAACACTTGTAGTAGATGAGAAAATCCAAATCACCCATTTGAACTCCTTTAATGGTTGAAAATGCACTGTATGCTCTGATGCCCAAATCTGTTCATTTTCAGAAGCATGGATGCAAATTGATGTGCATGATTAAATTGCAAGTGTATAATACTATGCTAGTGATCACAATATTTCATCTATTGATAAAGACATTGATCCATGATGATTTGTATAGTCAGAAAGCAGAAAGTTGAACTCCCTTAATACTAGTAACAAATTAAAAATATAGTTAATGTACACCAACATCTCAAACTTACAAGTACACAAAAACTCAAAGACATTAATTGTCTTGGATCTAGAGGTAAAAGAGGATGCCACTTCTGTTTTTTTACAAGGTGTGAACTGCTGCAACTGAGGCATTGACCTCATTACAATGAACATATATATCAATTTATATTACCTGGGTTGCAGATGAAGTCAGGATTCTAGATCCATGAGCTGCAAAGCTGTATCTAAAGACAATAAAATGTGAATCACATTATAAGTGCCTAAAGCTAATCAACAATGGACTTGGGGCAGGAAACATTGTCTTTGTCCCTTTCCAAGAAAGGTACTCATGATACCCACCATGGTTTCTCAGTTAGTTCCTTGGAGAACAAATACTGGAACCTTGAGCTGTAAGGCAACCACTCTATGATTTGTGATGCTTTTTTGCTCGATTTTCGATCAATGCATTTTTGAATTGAATCATGGAGTTTCTTATCTACATTTTCGGTAATCCATTTTAGAAGATCATCTGAATTAATAGACGCCTCTTTCGCGAATCGTTCAAGTAACTTGGGTAAAAACACTTTCCTTGACTTCTTCACGACTATATTTGCTTGAAGAAACTCCCTTTTCACGACCTCCAATTCATCTTTAACATTTGATGCTGTATAGACTTTTAGCTACACATAGAGAAAACAGTACTTTATTAATCTAGTCAATTTAATAATGGAATTATATTAATCTGCAGAAGCTAATGATGGGTTTTAGTCAAATGATCATTGTTGCTATTTAATGTAAAAAGAAAGCAATGCTAGCAATAAATTACCACAGGATCAGAAAAAGCTCCAGTACAGAGGGCAAAGCAGACTAGGGGTTGAGCATCCGAGAGACCAAACTTGGAAGTGATAAGTTGCCTTTCTTCACTAGATTTTTTCCTCAATGCAGTGGAGAGGATGGTCTCAAGCCACTGTAAGTAGATCAAAACCAGATAACAGTCTTCCATATGACTATAAAAAGTAGCAATATGTTCATCTGAATGCAACATTATTTAAATATGTTGGTAGTGAATTATCATGGTTTGAACAATAATTATTTGCAATGTGTTCATGACTTTATCATAATGGGGACTGGCCAACACCGAGAAAGGCACTGAACTATTGACAATTCTCTGAACAGTGTTAAGCTAATTCAGGAAATCTTGCAGCACCATGAGAACAGCATACCTTTCCAACTCTGGGTGTACGAAAGCAAAATATTGACTGCTCTATGGCATTTGCACTAATGATGTGACCACCAATGTTATAAGCAGCCTGCACTACACAGAAATGCCTATCAATTCTGATAATCCGTAGAAAGCATATGCATATATATTTATATGCCATAAGAGAAAAGAATTTAATATGAAGAATCCTGAATTATAAATTTATGTTCTGTAAAATGCTAGACAGACAGAAATAAGGAAGTGCACTACCTTATGAAACAAGGCTAGCCTCCTCAGAGAGCTGTGGGGAATTCCATAGGCTAAATATGCCTGCCAAAAACAAAGCAAAGCTCTTATAACAATCTACAAATCACTAACACAAGATCAAATTTCAGGTGATCATGCGATATCTTCTTATAGTTTTTACATGCATAACAAGGGCATTGTAAACATTGATCCAAAATGCTATTTGAGCATCTTTTCCCATCTGGCTGACAGTCACTTTTTCCAGCTGCTCCACCAGAAGTCTGCAATTGAATAGATAAAAATGGCACGATAAGTACACCCACATGAGCTGCAAAATAAAGAGGACGCCCCCACTACATCCATACACTAACACAGACAGATGTCTACTATAGCATGTAACTATGCAGATAAAAACTTGCAAGCTACCGGATTGAAAGGTTGAACTAATGGCTTGATACAATGTCAGCCACCTACTTGACAGCATAAGAACTAGCATTAAGCAGATACAAATGCTTGCATGCCCTATCCTGACTGTTACATCAGGTACTATATATTGTTACAAAAGCATTTTTATGTAATAATGTGTCTGAATATGCATTACTTGTAGAGCTCAAAACCATTAGTCTCTGAGCATGCATTTCCTGGAGTAAACATATTTTGATTTGCACGTTTTATCCTTCTTCTTATGAAATTTACCTATAGCTATTGATGGCGTAAGACGCACGAGAGAACTTATTTTTATCAGTCGATATCCAAGATATTTCTACCATTGATTTGCAAGACCAATCTCGGCAGTCTCCAATTCCACGTCGAGGGATTACAACACTGGTGGAAGACCTTGACAATATTGGTGATCTGTGTTTTCCAGGAGTCACAGATGTTGTGCTACGAAGCCAGCAATATACTGCAGCCATACACCTGACCATTTCCTCAGATAACTTGCTTGGACACTGATAAAGATGATCTTTCAGTGTCCGCTGCATCGAAATTTTTTCCATGCCTGGAATCTTTTCATGAGCCTGAAAATTAAAAACACATATACTGAAGCATATGAAATATAATTCTTCCAACCAATCTATCTACAAGCATCATTGGAACAAGTCAGGTCTTACACTGGTAATATTTTTTATTACCTTGATCCGATCAAAACAGATCTTTTCTAAATGAATGTCGCTTTTCCCTATTGCTACTGGAGCATCATTAGCCTTGGAGCTGGATCTTTTCGCTGACTCACTGATAGAAACTAAAGATTGGAGAGGTCGCAAAGGGAACTTTTTCGAAGAGCAGAATGCGCTTGAAATAATACTAGGATGTTTCCTAGATGCTTGCTTGGTATGAGCAGGAGAAGCCACACCTGAATTTTGCTCAGAAGGAGCCCGGCTAGCACACTGTTCAAAAATGTTTCTATATAAAGAGAGCACATGCTGCTCACGGTTTGCAACCTCTTCTTCCAGTAACTCAATCTCGTCAATCAACTCCCTTGTCTGACATCAACCCATGATTTTTCAGGTTACTCTAAAGTTGCCATTTCACTATGCTCAGCATTAGACTAAAACAATCTCCATTGGAATTCAACCTTACCTGAGTTGCAAAATGCCTATGTCCAGGGGATAAAGTACTTGAAACTCTGCCCATTGCTCTCTCGAGCATCATGCGCATAGATTTCTCTTGCTGCAACCGCAGTTGCAGCAGCTCAATCTGCAAATCAGTTTTGTAAATAAATTCAGATGAAACCTTGCCAGGCCTGGCCTGCATATTAATGCAAAAAGGAAAACAGGTGCAGAGATTACATCTTTTTCTAAGGAGGCTCGATCGCTTGTTGAAGTGTTTCTAATTGTACAAGTAGGATATTCATGGAGAGGACTTCGTGTTCTATAAGCCCTTGTTGAAAGCGGGGACATCTGTTAGAATCAGTAAAAAAAGGAAACAGGTGGTGAGTCATCAATCCTGACAGAACTAGCAAGTGAAGAAGAATGGTATTGACCAATGTTTGTTGGTTCAAGTGGCTGAGAAGTTTGGATTATTTTAAGTGAAGTCTGGAGTTTGAGGGTCTTTGTAGATTCACCCGTCTCAAACTCCAAAATAGTCAAGAGTACCTGTGACTCCTAGATACTAGAGGTATTAAATGCAGGGAAAAAAAAAGAATGGTATTGATAAAAGTATGAAAATGTGTGGTCTCTCACATGTGCTCCATTCCGATCATTCTTGACGGCGGGAAGCAATACTCCATTTCTTGAAATGCCCGAGTTCCTTTCAGATGCACTGTAATGGAAAAAAAAAATGAAAAGGCTAGATCATTTAGCAAAGATGAAAACATATAATTTGCAGTGGCTCAGTCTTTTGCAATCTGATAGCCCCAAATGCTCAATGCTCTTCTACCCATTTACAAATTCTTGAATCGGTTGCAAAAATAAATCATCTAGTCATATTCCTATATAATTCACTTCACAATCAAGGAAAGTCCAATAAAAAACTCGCAACTAAAAAGAATAGGAGCTAAAAGAAGTTCTCATTAACAGCAAGATTGTCATCTACGTAGATGTTGCTAATCTGATCATTTTATTTCTAGCAATAGAATAACCTGAAAATATTAATTTTATTCTATAAGTTTCAAACTTTTAAATTCCTTCCTGATATGCTAAAAGATTATCACTGTATATACAACTTCACAACCACTCTTTCACAAGCTCGCTCCATATCATGCATTGACTTTGCTAAAACAGAACTAAATTACACCAACTTCCAACTTCCAACTACTTGAAGCTGGCTGCATCAATTTTTTCACACCATTGTACTCAACTGGTCAGATCCCAAACTTTACATTCTCTAAAGTGAACATTTATATTTTCATATTCATTTTTCTGAAAAAAAAATCAAAAAATCAAGAAGCCAAAATACCAAAAAGAAACCAAAAATTTCATAAATATACTATATGTATATATACCTTTTAGAACGTCTATGTTGAGTATGTGAAGGAGCTGAGCAAGAAATCTCATTCTCTATCTTATTCTTATATGCATCTTCATCTTCATCTACACTGAAGCCGCCTATTTCACTATTCCTCATTATTAACACACACAGGTAGATAATGATATAAAATAGAAAACATCAAACTTTCACACAAACTATCAAGACTAGCTTTAAATAATGATAAAAAAGCAAACCCACATATTTTATATAGATAAGCTATTAAAATGCAATATCAAAGTTAGAGAAAATTTAAAGGAAGAGGGTGAGAGATGAGAAGATGTCTCAAATGGGTACGTTATAATTGAATAGAAAAATCTTTTGGAAGCGAATTTGAAAAAGGAGGAAGTGTTTTAATTTTTCAAAAACAAGATGTGAAGTAAATACACTACAGTATGTAGTTGCCTCAAAAACAAGAGAATGGGACCATTTTATGTAGTAGATATGACTGGATATGCTGTTTGAGAGAATTGAATTTCATCACTTTAGGGTTGTTGGGTGCATTAAATGAGATGATTTATTTCTTCTGATCAATTTTTCTGTTCATGGGGAAAGGTATGGGACCGTTAAAAGAGACACCCAGTAGCAGGTTCTTGCAGTGAAACTTTTGTAAGCAGTTGGTTTCACTATTCTTATGTAAGTATTGTGCATGCAAATGCATGATCATGATTCATGATCACTACTCTCATTATGATCTCTACCTCATGTCAAATTACCTGCCAGATTGACTCTGAGTCTGCCTTTGATTACAGGGTCAGGATAAGCGGATGCAATGTTCTGCTAAAAGTAGAGTAGTAATTATTAGTCAGTAGATTAATTAATTTCAAGTATTAACTTTTTGTTAAAAATAAATTTTATTAATAATTTTTTTTGTTGTTGTTGAAATAGGGGAAGGGGAGGTAGGGATTGAAATATTAACCTATTGATACTTCGAAGAGAGCTATAGTATTAGGCTATTTAACTTTCAATAAAAGGTTTTTTTTTTGATAAATTGGGAGGTCATATGCCCTGAACATCAATGAATTGTACAACAGATGACAATCCTTCCCTTTAAATCGACGACGGCAGAATTTGAAACCTTTATTTCAGAATGCCTTGGAGCGGAGTTACCAAATTCTTATTAGTATATTTTGACATAGCTTTCTTCATTTATAGTAATTAATCGATGTAAATGTCAATTTTATGCTGAAATTTATGAATGATAAACAATTAAGTTAACCCTAATTTTAATTTTAAGATCTAATTAAAGTTATTGACGTGGAGAAACTAACTTTTAAAAATTTACAATTTTTTAATTTAATAGATAGATCAAATTCTTTAAACACTATAAATAAATAAATTTCTCAAAATTTTTATATTTTTTATTAGTAAAGATATAATCTTCAATACTGTGTAACTTTTTTATTAATAGAGAGATTAAATTATCTAAACACTATAAATATAGTCCTCCCTTTTAAATTAGATGAAAATTTATTTTATAAATAAATAGTGATAGATTTCAAATTCTATAACTTATGATATATTTATATAAAAGTGAATACATTATATCAATTGTGGCGATCCTTTGAATATAATGTTAAAATTTTAATTTTTTTTAATAGAGAAGAAAATAGTATATATCGAATCCTGAAAAATTAAACTATTTAAGTTTGACAAAAAAAGTTTAAACTTTAAATGTTGGTGAAGGGCTGGCTTTTTATCTCAATAAGACAAAAGTTATAGTACAATAGAAGTGAATTAAATCAAGAGTAAAAATTGGTAAATTTTTCCCTCTATCGATAAGGTGCATTAAATCATACACCCCTTTCAATTATGTACCATGATATTTATTTTGGTCTATTCTTGAGGAGACTATATATATATAATATGTCAGTTATTGATTCTTTACAAACAACAAAACTTTTCTATTTTAATTTTTTTCCTTTATATTTAATGACATCTTCATAAATCATATAGATTCCCAAAAATACAATATATAAATGATTTAACTCAATTTTGACCCTTTACACTTTTATTTTTTTAATTTATTATTTTCAATTTAATTTTCATAAATTAACACTCTTTATTTTTATTTGTGTACATATTACTCCCTACATTTTTATTTTTCTAGAACTTGAGTTCTTTTATAACGGTAAGTGAGAGTGTGAGCCCCACTAGCCGTTGAATGATGAATGAAAATACTTTCTAGAAATTTTTACAATAATCCCTGCTCTTTTATTTTCTAAACATTAAGTTCTTATACTTTTATTTTTGTAAATATTAAATTCCTAATTTATATGAATTTGTAAAATTTTGCAAACTACATATATAATTTAATTAGTCATACTTAATTTTAACATAAAATTAGTATAAAGTTCTTATGAAACTTAAATCTACATAATATAGTAGTAATTTATTCTTTAAATTTTTTATTTGATTTTTGTAAAATAATTAAGAAAAAATTTCAATAGGTTTTATTTTGACTAATTTTAAGTATAAATAAATGATGAAAACATGCTATATGTACAAATTTTTAAAAAATATAAATTTTCTATACTTAAAAAAAATAGTTTGTAATAAATCTTTAAGAAATAAAAAAAATTGTATGATATAGCTTTTAAGAAAATTTGTCGAAGTTATTATATTAAAAAAGATAAAGTTTGAGTTTACTTAAAAATTTTAGAGTGAAAATAATTACATTCTTTATTATTTAAAATTAAATTTATAGTGAAATGTGTAAAATAGTATAATATAGATTAGTAAATTATAATTAATAAAAAGACAAACAACTCAACAAAATTTTATGTTATAATAAAATATTCAACTAGAAGTTTAAATTAATTAAATTATAAATTTATTAGTTAAATATATAAATGTTAACAATTTGCTAAAATATTTATTGAAATTAAAAAATTAAAAAATTCATTTAAAAAATTAAGGATTAAATTGTAAAAAATTTAAAATATACAAATCTATTGAAAATTTAAAAATTACAAGAATTAAATAAAAAATTTTGCTATATATTAATAACGTTGTTTATATTTATTTTTAATGAAAAATTTAATGTATAAAAAAAATAAAAATGTAAGAAACCAATGTAGAAACGAATGAAAGTGCAATTTATCTATATAACAAAATTAAAGCTCAAAAAATAAATTAAGAAAAAATAAAAGTACAGAGTTCAAATTTGGATTAAGCTTACATGAATATTACATACACAGTTGGGGGAAAGGGAAGAAGTTTGAATTCAAATTTTATTATTTAATTTGTCGTCTTCTGCTGCTGCCGCCTTCATTCAACTTATGAATTATGATTGAAAGAAGGCTGCTGCATTTGTATATGTGTTGCCCATTGTTAAGGTTAAGTTGGTCGTTTGTCTTTGGTGTGCACTCATTTCTTTGCCTATGATCAATTTATTGAATATATTGTTAAATTATGCAACTTTTTTTAGGAATAAAAGACAAATTTAATGTCTCAACTTTTTAAAATTTAATAATTGAGTGTTTGAACTTTTTAAAATTATAATTGAGTGTATTAACCTGTTGAAAAATTACAGAATTATGTATTTAGTAGGTTATAATTAAGTTATCGATAATTCAGTGTTATGTATTTAGTAGGTTATAATTAAGTTATCGATAATTCAGTGTTGACTGGGGAGATGGAGTTGCTGACCTGGATATTTAACTGAGAAATTATAAAACTACCCTAACAATATTTTAGTGGACATCAAACGATGACATTGGCGGCATCATCTTCTTGATTTTTTTGGGGGTGACTTTTAGTTCTTGGTTTGAGGGGGTTGCTGCATCAACGACAAAGCCGGTAGTGAGGCTACCGATGGCATTGAAAAAGTGGAGTTTCCATTCGGGATGAAATCAATTTCCATTATTTCTAAAGAAAAGTAAAAATGGGGAAAAATAATTTCATAACTTAATGATAATTTTCTGAAGCCATTTCTTTTTTTGAAACCATCAGCTATTTCTTTCTGAAGCCATTAACCATGACAACATGAATTTAAAAAGCTAGAAGCTCTCCAAATTATAGGTCTCATCCATGTATCAAAGACATGTACCACAAACTAACACAAATAATGACAGAAGCAATAGCTAATGTATTATGCACCAGATTGTTCAGGTTGGTCATGGGTGATTTTCCGTCGAAATAAGCTTCACATGTATTGGTCTCATTAGCAGCATCATTATTAGCACTTTGTTCAATAAATTTTGGGTCACCTTTGACCAAAGCTTCAATGGCCACAGCTATATCTGCAATTAAAATAGCATTATACATGTCGGCACAGTCATTCAAAGGTTGCTTTAGCCTTGGACTTTGACAAAGGTGCCGGTGAATGAAGTTGAGTGACAAGTTTACTCTAGCATTGAGTAAATCAACCATTATGAGTGCTAGCCTTGTTGTGTCTGCATTTGAGCTTCTTGGGTTTGATTTGAGAGAACTGACATAAAGATTGTAGTATGGTGTCTTCTTGCAAATTTTAGAGATGATTCTCACATCAGATTGGACAAAGCAGAATTGGGTTAGCAGTAAAAAGTTTGTGAAGAGAAGTGCATGATCATGAGCAAGAAAAGTGGAAGTTTTGGACGTGGTATACTTCATCTTTCAACATTAGTATTGCATATAAATCTCCACACAAAAGTTGCACATTAATAAAGAAGAAGAAGTTGATTCAACTCTTTTAGATGGAAGATTTTCCAAACCAAACTTGCTCCAATTCTGATTGTCTTTCTCCGCTTCAGCCAAAAATCTCCACTCAAAATCAAAATCAAAATGGAAATTGCTTTGTGGAATATCTCCCAATAGCGGTGCTAATTGAGGCTATATAAGAGCAATCAAAGACAACAATAGTCAAAATTATCAATAAAATTGGCACTAAATTGTTTGAATATCCAACAACAAAAAGAATCAAAATCAAAATCAAATCATACCGAATGAGTGATTCGATACTCTGGTTTCAAAGCAAGTCGAATACCTAATCGAAAAATTGATGAAGTAAAAATAGAGATTTGACAATTATCAATCTCTTCATATTGCAACATATTCTTGGTAGTAAACATCAACGACGGAGATGAATTTTGGTTCTACTGGAAATGGAGCTTCAAGAGCAATGAAGAAGCAAGGGCAGGGTGGTAGAGGAGGGGGTAAGAATAGGAGAAAAATGAGCGGTAAGCAGAGGGGAAGGTAGAGATAACATGGGTTGCAAGTGAGTGTCATGGCAAACAGTGGAGATGGTTATATCTCCATCTTGATTTTCGGTTGATGACGGTGATGGTGGCGTAAAGAGAAAGCCATAAAATCGCAATCTTGATTTTCAGTTAATGGTGGTAATGGTAGCGTAGAGTTGGTTTGAATATTGAGTTCTGGCGATTATCAACAAAGTGTTTTTTTTTTAATTTATTTTAGGTGGTCATTTTTATAATTATATATGGTTAATGCATATGCCTATCACAAGTTTTTTTTTACAACTATTCCTTTATGTAGCTCATTTGAAATTGTAGGCCCAGTATGACATATTAGCATCAACCTACTAAACACACTGTTATGTAATTTTTCAACAGGTTGTCACACTCAATTATAATTTTAAAAAGTTCAAACATTCAATTATTAAAATTTAAAAAATTTAGACACTAAAATTGTCTTTATTTTTTTTTAATGAAGTAACTTCTATTTACGATCAGTAACGTATACATTATTTTTGAAAAAAATTATATGTTGGATCGATTGGTGAGATTTTATTTTTTAATTAAAATTCAAGTGAAATTCAAATATGTACATGATTATATAATTTTGAAGATAATGTTAATAGTCAGTAATAGTTTATCAATCATTTTTCTTCAATAGCTAAGATGCGACATTTGGATTCTAACCTTATTGATTTGTGAAATTAATTTTATTTAATTTAATTTTTATCCAATTCAAAATAAAAAGATTATTTATATTTTATAGTCTATTAATATTTAAATTATTTGATTTTTAAATTAATAATAATAATAAATTATGGTGAAAGTTATCAATGTGCATATGCTGTTATATAATAGGCATGCAACAAATAATTCAAAGAAATAAATTTTTTCTTACTAAATTGTGGGCTCTTGAATGTTGGGGGGCTAGCATAGCCAGTAACAAATGATGAGACCATAAATTGTGGTGAAGTATAGGCAACTCAATTAGTAACTAGTAGCTAGGGCTTTTATCATTAATTGGACCTTAATGTAACAACTTTTACTCAATATTTATGACAAAACCACTTTTGCTAAAGGGTATTCTAAATTAACAAATGAAAGTCATTTTAGAAAATGAGTAAATGAAGCAATGTCCTGTGTGCATGTGTGTGAGTGATGTGTATATATAAAGGATCATTAGCTCTAGCTGGTTAAGGACATATCATCAATTCATCATCCCCTTTGGCCAATCCTGAAGTAGTGTTCAGTCTTTTCAATTACATTCGCTAAAGCTTTCTTCAGTATGCAATTAATATGCACAAACAGCACAGATATTTAATATATAGTTTAAAGAAGACACTATAAAAGTCTTAATTAGAGAAACGGTTTGCTCGGTCTCAAAACAATGGCTGGGGTGGATTTATGAACTGGGTACACTTATAATTCTTATGTTGTTGCTCTAATTTATGAATAACAATAAAATTAAACTATTTCATTGAGCATGTTAGAAGTAATTCTCCAATAAATGTAATTTAATGCACCTGATTTCTATAAGTTTGTGACTACTTAAAATTCTTTACCACAATTCTCTAAATCTTTATTTGGTTCAATTTTATTAAGAATGTGTTTGGTATACATGAATTATACAAAATTTTATAAAATTTATTTACAAATCCAAATTATATATGTTTGGTTTAAATAAATTTTGTATAAAATTCATTTGCAATTTCAAATTTTTAAATTTGTGGAATTAATTATAACTAAATCAAATTTTATTAAAATTGTTAGAATTTTTAGATAAATTCCACAGATTTTAAGTCTATACTTCTAAACGACTAAAATACCCCTCCTTACTTTTATTTTTAAAAGCATTTTTATATTTAAAATGATATAATTGACAAAAACATGAATTTAAGATTTATACCAAATACAATATAATAAAATATAAAATTCATTTCAAATAAATTTTATAAATTATTCATTTAAACCAAAAACACTTCATTAATAAAAATTTATTTGCAAATGAATTCTATTTAGAATTCGTTTGCACATGAATTCCATTTAGAATTTATTTTCAAATAAAATAAATTTCTTAATGGAATTGAACCAAATAATGGCTAAGGAATTCATTTTATTTGGAAATAAATTCCCAGTGAAATTCATTTGCAAATGAATTTTTTATTAATGAAGTGTGTTTGATTTAAATGAATAGTTTATAAAATTTATTTGAAATGAATTTCATATTTTGTTATATTGTGTTTGGTATAAATGAATATGTTGTAAAATTCATTTGTAATTCCACAAATACACTTTTAAATAGATTAAATTTTTATCTTTATTTTTAATTTCATATTACATTTTTTTTAAAAAATTTCATATTACATTGTTAAAAATCTGTTTATTTAATATTTAAATTAAAATTTAACTTCTTTTTAAATATTAATTTAATTTATTTTTAAATATTTATTTTTAATTATATTTTTAAATTAATATTCCACTTCGACAGAGGTCCATCGGTGCACCTATATTGGTTAAAGAAGACAAAATGTTAACATGCAGAATTATAAAGAAATATTTAAAAATATATAAAAGAAAAAAAATGCAATCACAAGTTGTAAATGGATACAGTTGTATGTTGCAAAACGTAACAATTAAGGAAGCCAACAATCAAGTTAGGAGATAAGAGCAGCCGTTGATGGGGAGAGTGTTTTTTTTAGGATAAAAATATATTTTTAAAATAAAAATAATGAGGATATTTTAATCATTTGAAAATATAAGTTTAAAATTTGTGAAATTCATTTATAAATTCCAATTATTTTATTAAAATTTACTTTAGTTATAGTCAATTCTACAAATTTAAAAAATTGAATTTGAAAATGAATTCTACAAACAATTTATTTAAACTAAACATGTATAATATGGATTTACAAATAAATTTTATAAAATTTGTAAAATTTATTTATACCAAATAAATCCTTATTTTACCATTATATGAGAATAAATAAGCTATACGAGATTGAAAATGAATAAGCAGAATGAAAATGCTGAAATTGAAAGTTTAATCTTTGAGCTGTGAACAAAGAGCATAAAACATATGGACTTTTGATTAACAAAACAAAATGCTAAAGTTTGCAATGACATGCTGATGGTATTAACAAATGAAAGTGATGCTTAAGAGACTACAAAATTTGAAAATGACAAAAGCAATGAACATGAACAATTTGACAATTCGAGTAGTTTTGATGTTTGTGCTTGAGTACAGTACTGGTCTCCCAAAGACTTAATTTTTTGTGTGTGGAAATGTTCTCCTCGAGCCAATCTTCATTTCTGGTGCTTATAGATGAACAATATAGCATGATAGGAGTGAATGAAACTCACTTCATCATTTCATTAATGTTAATGAATATATATACACAAGATGTAATTGAGTTTGTTTACAGAATTTGAAAATCAAGTTTATTAAAACTAACTCCTATATACAGTTGTTACACAAGTTCAAAAATAATACAAAGATAAAATGAATGAGTCAAAATCAGTTGGAGTAGAATCAGTCATCTATTATGCCCCCTCAAGATGGACGCCTAGAGAGCAATCCAAGCTTGGATTTGAGTTGTAGAAATTGAGGGCGTGGGAGAGGTTTGGTAAGTGCATCTGCAATTTGATCATGTGATGAAATATGTACAACACGTAGCGCCCCACTCTGAACCTGATCTCTAACAAAGTGATAATATATAGCTACATGTTTCATCTTGGAATGAAAAACCGGATTGGAACATAACTGATTAGAACCAACATTATCACAATATATGACTGGACAACTTAAAAGTGTAATACCCATATCAAATAGAAGATAGCAAATCCATTGTAGTTCAGAGGCAGTGTTAGCAACAAAACTGTATTCTGCCTCTGTGGAAGATTTAGCCATAATCCTTTGCTTTTTGGAGCTCCAAGAAATGAGATTTTTACTAAGGTAAACAACATAAGCACTAGTGGATGTGAAGTTATCCTTCTCTCCTGCCCAATCGGCGTCTGAGTAAGCATGTAAACTTAGAGATGAATCTTTATGAATTTGTAGGCCATCGGTTATAGTTCCAAGTAAGTAGCACAATAACCGCTTGACATACGACCAATGCTCAATTGTTGGACGGTACATGTATTATGATAATTTATTTACAGTAAATACGACATCTTGTCATATGATTAGTAAATATTGAAGACTTTCTACTACCTTTCTGAATTGAGATGGATCAAATAAAGAAGAAACCGATTGGAGTGTGAGTGAGAGATTGGTTGACATTGGTGTTTGGACAAATTTCGCTTCATGCATTTGAGTTTCTAGCAAGATGTCCCGTACATAATTTCTTTGTGATAGCAACATACCTTGATTATTAGGAACAACTTCCACACCTAGAAAATAATGTAATGGTCCAAGATCCTTGATGGAGAACTGTCGAGCAAGAGCATTCACAAACTGATATATGAAACCCATATCATTACCCGTAAGGATGATATCATCAATGTATACTATGAGATAACAAAGTTTTCCATCACAAGAAAAAATAAACAAAGAGGCATCTGCATATGAGTTCTAAAAACCAAATGAAAGAAATTTTTTTAGAGTTCTTAATACCATGTTCGTGGGGCTTGCTTTAGGCCATAAATTACTTTTTGAAGCTTGTACACATGAGTTGGGTGATCTTTGTCGACAAATCCTGGTGGTTGAGACATGTACACATTTTCATAGAGATGCCCCTGTAGATATGATTTATTGACATCAAGCTGCCTTATGGACCAACCACGACTCACAGCTATACTGATCATAAAATGAATTATTATCAGTTTGACCATTGGACTTAAGGTCTCAATGTAATCTATACCAGGTCTTTGGTAAAAACATTTTTCTACCAAACGGGTTTTAAACCTGTCAACAGAGCCATCAGACTTATATTTAGTTCAAAAAATCCACTTACATCCAACTAAATTTTGATTGCCATCAGGTGGTACCAACTCTTATGTTCCAATTTTCACTAGAGCATCATACTATTATGACATAACTTCACGCCATTTATGATCTTTTAGTGCTTAGGTCATAGTGGTTGGTTCTAGGTCTTTGATTTTGGTTAGTTTGATGTGGAGGTTCATCTTTTTCAATGGTTTTATGAATGTTGTTCTTTGCTCGAGTGGTCATTGTATATATAGGTTGCTGGTTATGTTAAGACAGTGGTTGTTGTGTGGAGTCTTGTAGATCAGTGACATTTGAAGCTAATGTGGGATTGGATGAGGTAGTTGGTGATGGATCTTCACTATTCAATTATAGAAGAGCAACAACTGCAAATGATGAATTGAGTGGCGGTAGCAAGATTGATGCTGAAATATGGAGCAGTGGAGGTATCCAAGAAGTGATAGTGGTGGATTGGGGGCAAGGTAATGTTTGTGACTTATTAGCGAAAGGAAACAAGGTCTCAACAAACTTAATATGACAGGATACATGGACTCTATTAGTTGTAGAATCTACACAAAGGTAGGCACTTTGAGTTTAGGAATAACCTATAAAGACACACGATTTTGAACGAGACTCTAGTTTATGAGCGGTGTATGGTTGAAGCCATGGGTAACAAAGACAACTAAAAATTTTGATTTTGGAATAGTTAGGTGAAGTCCCAAAAATTTTCTTATAAGGAGATGAAAGATTAAGAGTGGGAGTGGGCCAACGATTAATTAAGTAAACTGATGTTGCAAAGGCATAATTCTAGTAACTTAAAGGAATGAATGCATATGAAAGTAATGTTAATCTTGTTTCAACAATGTGAAGGTGTCTTCTTTCGGAAAAGCCATTGTGTTGAGGTGTATGGGGTGGGGTGGTAAGATGTGAGATGCCATTGTCTGCAAGAAAATTTGTAAGGGCTATGTATTTGCCACCATTGTCAGAGTATAATGTTTTGATTTTTTTAGCAAAGTATTGTTCAATAATGTTTTTGAATTTGATGAAAATTGGTTTTGGGTAAAATCAAATATACTAAATGAAGTGATCAATGAAGAGTATATAGTATTTAAAACTATCATTAGAGTAAATTGGCGAGGTCCAAATATCTAAAAATATCATTTCAAGGGGTTTTGTAGTGATAAGAGTAGACTTTGAAAAAGGCAATTAATGACTCTTATTACAAAGATAAGCATTACATGAAAAATTGGTTGACATAGATGAACTTGACTCAATATTTTGGGTGGAAAGGATATGTTTGAGAATAGGAGATGCTGGATGACCGAGGTGATTATGGCAATTGGATGTTGATATTTTGACACAGGAGAAAGTAAGAATTGGAGTTAATGTTGGCCACTCATAAACACCATCTTTAGCGTTGCCCCTCTTAAGTGTTATTCCTGTGCGAAGATCCTTCACAAGAAAAGTGGATGGTAAGAATTCAATTGAAATATTGTTTGTATTACAGAATTGAAAAATGGAAATTAAATTTTTTTCATATCTGGAACACAAAGAACATTGTCTAAGAGAAAAGTAATTTTGGAGGTAGTGAGAGAGGCAGAACCAATATGAGTAATGGGGAGACCAGTACCATCTCCAATCATAATGTCATCTAAGCCATCATAAGTAGAGTGTACTGAGAGATTATTGAGGTCAGATGTGACATGGTGAGTGGCACCATTATCTAGCAGCCAAGATTGATTGGTTTTAATGGAACTAGATGCTAAGTTTTCCCTTGGTTGCCACGGTGCCATTAGTTTATTGGTTGATAAAACGGGCACCAATTTGAATGATGGACATCTCTTTATAGTACGGCCTTGTATATTGCATATCTGACAATATCCCAAATAAGGTCATGGATTTTAGTTTGCTAAAGCTATTTTTGGGTCACCATTTATCGATGATGAAAGCTGATTTGGACTGTTGAAGTTGTGCCTCTTGAAGTTGGGATTTGATGAAGGCTGCCAATTTGCTGTGTTTTTCATGCTTGGATTAGCTGAAGCTAGAAAATAAGATGGTTCAGGTTTATTCAGTATTGATGCTTTACATTTTAGTAACTTCTCATGAAGTTCTTCAAAGGTAATAGTGGTATCTCTAGCCTGAACAGCTCAAACAAGTTCCTTATACTCATCTCCAAGACCATCAAGAATTTTCTCTACAAGATCTTCTTAATTAAATGGTGCTCCGAAAAGAGCAAGCTCATCAACTTTTATTTTGATGGTTTGCAAGAATTCAGTCACACTTTCTGGACCCTTTGTAATTTTCTTCAATAAGCTTTTGACCTGTTTAATTCGTCTACAAGTTAGTTTTGCATAAGTGTTAGCTAGGGTGTTCCATACTTCACGAGTTGTTTTTTCTTGAACTATGAATAGGATGATTGTTAGGGAGATGGAGCCTATAGTGGCATTAAAAATCAGTTGATCTTGACGAGTCCAAAGAATGTATTCTGGATTAGGTGTGGTAGTGTTATGTTGGGTGATGGTGGCTGCTAGGCATGGTTTTGATCCATCAATGTAGCCTAAAA
>CATIWM010201439.1:0-30137 GCA_949671775.1 Mallotus repandus | reverse complement strand
TTTTGTCATTGAGGATAATGGCAATGATAAGTGTGGGGAGGTAGCTTCTTATTTTATCTGTTAGTTTCTTTTGTTGCATTTATGTTAATTATAAATGTTTTATTTATGTGTTTGCATTATTTTCATTTTTTTTTTTTTTTTGCATATTAGCATTTACATATTTAAATTTTTGCAACCTATCCTTATGATGAGTAGAGTACATTGAATGTAATTTTCTTGTAAATGTTTTGTAATCTTTTGTTAATGCTTAATTTGTGACTTTTAAGTTAGGTTGATAATTTGTGGTTAATGACTTTTGAAAATTTAACGATCTTAATGCTTACTTGCTTTTAAGTGATTGAATTTTGTGAGTTGATAGTTAAGAAAAATACTTCTAAGTGATACTGAATTTTTTATTCTTAGTTAATCTTTGAGCCTAGCATATAAGATGGTAGCTTCATTAAAAAATATATATTCTCTTTTAATAAGGATATATTTCAAATCTACTCAAATGTTCTAAATAGAGTAAAAGTATCCAAAGGACCCACTTAACAATATCCATGCTTAGTAGTGCAGGAACAACGGGGGATTACTAAAAGTGGGAAGGTTGGTAAGAGAGAAATGAAAAAAAAAAGTGCGAGATGGAGCATAAAACGCACTCACTCGAAAAAACATGGTGTGGCTATCTTTTATTTGTTAGACTTTAAGATTACTAAGAGTTAAGTGGATAGTATCACTTTCTTTTGTTTTTCTTGATTGTTAACTTATAAATTTTCGAGAATTCAACGGTTAAGTATGCTCTTCACTTGCTAAAGCTTACGTCTTTGACCTTGAGTTGTCAATTTAATTTTGAGTTATAAGTTTTGTATTAACTAAATATTTTGGCGGATGGACAAGTTAAAGTTTGTCAATGTGCTAAATTCGTTGTGATGATAGTTGCTCTCATGTGTTTGTTTGAGGACAAGCAAAAGTCTAAGTGTGGGCGAGTTGATAGGTTCATATTTTATGCATTAATATAGTTAATATTTCATAAGTTTTACTTTATATAGTGCGATTATTTAGTAAAATATAGTTAAAATATGTTAATTTAGGATTATAAGTTAATATGTTGCATTACATGTAAATTAGGCCATCTTTCATAGTAATTTGCTTAGGTTTGCATAATGCATATAAAGTTAAGGTTAATTAAAGTTTTGAATTAGTATTAGAATAAAGTTATATGTAGATTTTAGATGCATTTTAATGTGATTTTCCATGTCTTTTGAGGTTTGGAGGCTTGGAGTTCGAATAGAATGCAATATGGCGTGACTCAAAGCTTAATTTAGCAAAGAAGAATGTCTAGGAGAGTGTAACGACCATTACCTATTATTGCATGGCCGTTACGGAGTGCCTGAGTTGAAGGATTTCGGAAGAAAGAGCGTAACGACCGTTACATGTTATTGCACGGCCGATACGCATCTCCTGCATGATTTTGGATTAGAGCATGTCTGAGTGTTTTGAGCATAACTTTTCGTACGGAACTCGAATTTAGGTGATTCAAAGTGATACAGGAAGCTAAGAGCTAATTCATTCATATTAAGGAGATAAAGTTTCATGAAAGTAATATTACCTACACAAACGAGAAAACTATCCTAATTTGATTAGGATTGGACTTTTGAAGACCTAAATTTATTCCAATTAAAGAAAGGCTGAATTATGACTATATATAAGGGATCAAAAGAGATGAAAAGGGGATTCATTCTAGATTCTAAAAGCCACAAAAAAGAGCTTGAGAAGGCAAACAAGGGTTTGAAGATTGAAGCGGCGCTTAAACGAGTTTTATCTATTCTTCTTCCTCACTCTCTTGTTATTAATTTTATTGTTTATAGAACTATGTGTGGCTAAACTCCTTTTACGGTTTAGGTTAGGAGTAGCTATTCTATAATATGATTGAACACAAGTATTTTATTAATTTGATTTTCAGTTAATTCTATGCATTGGGCTTAATGTCTTGTTATCATTCCAGGCCTATTTGATTGCATGTTTATGGGTAAATTAACCAACGAGAGTTGGGGGAATTTATCAGCTTAAAACTCATAGGACTTAGATCACTCGACTACGAGAGTAGGCGA
Organism: Mallotus repandus; assembly: GCA_949671775.1. Classification (NCBI taxonomy): domain Eukaryota; kingdom Viridiplantae; phylum Streptophyta; class Magnoliopsida; order Malpighiales; family Euphorbiaceae; genus Mallotus; species Mallotus repandus. The sequence continues at coordinate 28,047 of CATIWM010201439.1, read as the reverse complement.
GCTCTTCGGGGAACCATAATAGTAGACAGGGTCTACGGTGGTAAAACAATAATTGTTAAGGAACTTAATAAGTTTAGATTAACTTCTTAATCACGAGAGTAGGTTAAACTTTAATCTTTACATGCTTAATTGAACTTAAGAGAGTCTTTAGGTATTTTAGAACAATTACCTTTAACTGTGATTAAGGTGTTTAATAATTATGTGTTCATGATCTGATTGTAATGGTGAAACTAAACCTAAGCTCTATGTTTTTATCATTTGATTTTCTTTTAATTTTAATTGTTTAGATTTATACTTTATTCTCTAAATTGCTTTATTTGATTTGCTAGCTAAGAACATAGGTAGAAATATTAGTATTCAATATTCAATTCTCGTGGGAACGATATCTTTTGTACTATGATTCACGATCCGTGCACTTGTGGGTTTTGAACGCAACATTTTCCCGCACAAATTTACAAATTAGAGATATGTAGGTCCACTCCATGTGTAATGAGGCCAAAAAATGCATTTAATGCAAAGTAAGTCGACTACTGATGAGGCGTCGCTTCATCGGACCTAGGTCGAAGAGGTGTCGCCTCATCAGGCCTAGGTTGAAGAGGCGTCACCTCTTCGGCTTAGGCATGGGCTTTTGGGCTTAAATTTGAAGTTTTAGGTCCTGACTAGGTGTTTTAGGCTCAATTGAGAGTTTTGGGCTCTCAAGTCCATTTCAAAAGAAAGTTTCGGATCCTCTTTTATTCAAAATTTGTATTAACTCATCATTAAGCTTTTGTTGCAAGCCGATCAAACTAAAGGTGTCCACAATCATCACACAAAAAGTATATAAAAGTACATAAAAATCTAATATCTACAAAAGTCAATAATTTTTTGAATATCACCTTATTTTTATAAACTCTATTATATTTGTAATTAAATACCTTCTAACTTTTACAAACTTTTTTTAAGTCTTTAGAAATCTAAATTAAATATCTCCTCACTTTTCTAGAACCCTTGAAAGTTCTAATTGAATACCACCTAATTTTTAAAATCAATTAAAATCTTTTAAAATTTTAAGAAATACACCCCAGTTAATAATTTATTTACTATTATAGTGTAAATTTGTTTTGCTTATTTACTAGTGTGTATATATTTATATATATATACCACATGCAAAGACCAAGTCAAATTCAGGAAGATCATCATCAACATCAGAAGGACAACGGGTTTATTCACAGCGTTTGATGGGGAAGATAAGCCAGATTTATAATGTACTTCAATAGTTGTTTTAAGTTTCTCTTGCACACTGTTGATTAGAGGAGCTTCAACCTATCTCTGGCCTATCATAGTGGATGCACTGAAAGTATCTGAAAAGAAAAAAAAAATTGAAGTCCTTTTGTGATGAGTTTCTAAACACTAATTCCTTATTTGATTTAATTCCACTGAAAAATTTATTTCATTTTCAAATGAATTTCAAATAAAATTCACTTCCAAATGAATTCCAACTTCATTTAAACTAAACATACTTTGTTAATAAAATTGATTTATTTTCAAACAATTTCATAAAATTAAAAAATTAGAATTTAAAATAAATTTTACAAAGTTTTCATTTAAATCAAATATACTTACATGGATTTATAAATAAATTCCACAAAATTTTATAAAATTCATTTGAATCAATATGAGCCTAAAAATTTCTTGGCAACAACAAAATGAGAAGATACTTGATCGCTTTTTCCACATAATGCAGCCAACAAGGTTTTAAATATAGGTTTCATGAACCATATCGTATGAAATGGCCACTGCTAGCTACTGTGAATTTTTAATAGGAATTCTGGTTCAAATAAGTATCCAAAAATTAAAATTTTATTACATATCAGTAGATACATATATAGCAATGTTTATGTTTAAACATTGGTATATATGTATATAAGCTAATTTAAACATTGGTGCAAGCAATTTAATCTTTTTCCAATAACTATTGTGTTGAGTGTGTGAAAATTACAGCACTGGATGATTTTACAGGCAACATTAATTGTCGTATCATTCAATACCAACACTTAAAATCTACTTGAAGCACGAAGTAAGCAGGGGACCATGACAAACAAATGCCAGCACAATGTAAATTAAGACTAAGACCAGTAATACAGATGCAACCCTGCAACACAAAAGAGAAAAATAAATAAATAAAATTAGAACATGAAATTGAATCCCATGCACGCATGCATCCTACAATCTTAAATATATACAATTCCTTACGTGAGCTTGACATTTCTCCACCACAATGTGTTTCTGAATCGACGAGTCTGCCGTCTAAAGCCAACCGTGTTGCCTTGCAGTGTGGAAGTCTTTTCAACTAGCAGTGCTAAACGGTCACCCCTCTCCAAAACTTTCTCAATATTATCTATCATCACCGTCCGCACCTATATATATCATCATGACCTATATGTCAAAAAAAAAAAAAAATTCGATTGATGTTAAATAGATAAATTAGTCTTAAACTACCTGAGACATTTCACCCTTTAAACGGCTTAATCTGTCGGCATTTGGATCATTTGAATAATGATCCATCTGTTGGCTCAGGATTCTTGAAAAATCATCGTTCATAGCATAGGAAGAAGCTGAAAGAATAGCACGGCCATAAGTCTTCACAAATCTTTGATGAATATCCTCAAGAAAGGCAAAAGGAATTCTCCCTGCACAATTAAATTGATCAAGAAAACAGATTTATTACACTATTTTGGTATTAAAAGAATGCATATAATTTGTAATTATTTATGGGGTGCATCAGATGCAAAAGGGTTCTGAACCTATATTCAGGGTGCAAGCGTGCAACTTACTTCCTAAAACATCTTCAGACATGCAAAGAACTGTAAGGCCATCAGTTCTCTTGACATGAAAGATATAACGATCATTAGAATAAGAAGCATTCCTATCATCTTTTCCATCAGGAAATTTTCCCAGAATCTCTCTTGCTACTGCATTTGCATTGGTCTGGATGGAGCTAAACTCTGCCAACACAACCTGTCCTCTTGCCACCATTCCATATAATATCCCCATCTCTGTTTCTGGATCAGAAACTCTGAAATGGTGGTGGGCATTTTTCTTGAAACTGGAAATAGGATTCAATTAAATTTCAATTTTTTTGGAGATTTAAATTTGTTGGGATAAATTTAGTAGGAACAGGATGATACAGGAAATCATGGCTGGCTAGAACAAAAACGACTGTCGTGTTTTGAACGAATTTGGCGGGAAATCAATACGCTATTACTAATATGCAAGTTGGGCTTGCCTGGGCCCGCCGTTAATCAGCCCGTTGTAACATATAGTTAAACCCATTTTGGGTCATATAATCCAGAAATAAAAAAATAGAAAAAAAATTAAAAAATGCAGTTGATTTTTTCCTTTAAAAAGGTCATACTGGTGAAAAAAATCATAACATTTTTAACCAATTGCAATTATATATCTAATTTTAAAAGTTGAAAAAACTAACCCAATTTAATATTTTATTTACAATTACAATTAAGGGTGCTCATAGCTCGGTTTAGTCGGTTTAAAATATAAATTTTTAACCAAACTAATAAAGTCAGTTTTCAAATATGAGAACTATTAACCAAACCAAATACTATTAAAACTTATCCAAACCAAGGATATTTGAATTCGGTTTAGTCAGTTTAATAAAAAATAAATAAATAAAATTAAAATTAAAATTATTAATAATACATCTCGTGAAATCTATTAAAAATATAACAAAATGTAAAATTCATATAATATATATATCATTCAAAACATAATAATAATAATAATAATAAATGGAATTGCTATTATGAGGAATTAAAAAAAACTTGAAGAAAGTGTGTACTGTAAAAAAAAACTATAAAAATATAAGAAATAAGATGATGATGGACATATTATTATTAAAGGATTAAAAAAATATTTTTTTTAAAAGTGTAAACAGTATTTTTCCTAAAAGTGTAAACAGTAAAGACAAAATATTAGTTATATTAAAGTTGCAAAATGACTATTCTACATATATGGGAAAAAAAAAATGTAGTATTATCATGTTATCGGTTCGGTTCGATTTCATTGAATTTTTATTTTTCTAAATTATAATCAAACTAAAAATTTGATTTAAAAAAATTTTCAAACTATAATCAAGTATTAACCACTTTAAACCACAATTTTTTGTTTGAATTGGTTTAGTTGATTTGGTTAATTTTTGTGCACATCTAATTACATCACAATTGTTGTTTGGTCAAAATTAAATCTGACATGGATAAAATCACCTCCTTTTAAGTGGGACCCACTGCCATCTAAGTCTCCAAAATGGTGTGTTTTAATTTCACTCTTCGTATTACATGTTTTTTAACCATATATCGATTCTCACAATCTCCATTACCAAACCCATAACCAAAATTCTTTAATTTGGGTTTCTTCAACATCTCCTTCGTCAACTCCGTCACAATCTTTAGTCCAAAATCATCATCTCCTGCAACCAAATATTCTCAATTTGAAGTGGTTAAAGAGAACAATAATATGAAAAAAAAATGATTTTGCGTAGAGATTGCTTCTTGTTGCACGCTACGCATGTCCATTTGTTGCTGCTCTTCTTCTTCTTCTGCTTCACTTGCATTGTGGAGCACTGACAGCATTGAATGGCGATGAATTGTAGTGCATATGACATTTTTGCAGTGGGTGACTCGTATAAACCCAGTATCACAGACAACGATTTAATTGATTTTGAGAGGGTGGTCAAAGAGAACTTGATAGGACCGTTTCTGGGCACCAAGCACGCTGCTCGAGTGATGGTTCCTGCACGGCGAGGAAGCATCATCACTCTTGGCAGCGTCTCCTCTAGTATAGGAGGTGTTGCTTCGCATGCATCCACCAGTGCGAAGCATGGGGTTTTAGGTTTAGCGAAGAATGTTGTTGTGAAGCTTGGAAGGTTTAGGATTAGAGTGAACTGCTTATCGCCATACTTATTGAAACTCCGTTGGCCATGAACTTTTTTAAGATGGATGAAGATGGAGGCAAAGGTAGTGTTGTATACTTAAATCTTGAAGGGTTGAAGCTGAAACAAGAAGATGTGGCTGAAGCTGCTATTTTTTTAGCTAGTCATGAATCAAAGTATATTAGTGGACATATTCTAGCTTTAGATGGTGGCTTTACTACCATTAGAACGCACCGTTTTGAAGACTTAGTTAGGGTAAGATGAGTTGGCAGTGAGTCCCACTTAGGAGGAGGTGATTTTTCCATGTCAGCTTCAATTTTGACCAAACAATAATTGTGCTGTAATTGCAAATAAAATATCAAATTTGGTTAATTTTGCCAACTTTTAAAATTAGGTATATAATTGTAACTAGTCAAAAATGTTGTGATTTTTGGCACCAAAATGCCCTTTAAAAAATATGATATTTGATAATATTTATTTCAAAAAATATGGTGGTTGTCTTCATTTACTAGAAAACAATTAAAATAATTAAAAATAACAAAAACAACTACGAAAACAACTGAAACAACCAAATAAAATAATAAATAATACTTTAAATTTTTTCAAGTCAATTAAATGGAAAAAAAAACATAATAAACGAAAACAACTAAAATAACCGCTGAAACAACCAAATATAATAATAAACAATGCTTTAATTTTTTTCAAGTCAATCCAATAAAAATAAAATTAGAATAAAAATCCAATCGAAATAGAAAAAGTAAAATAAAACTTCAAAATAACTCAAGTATTAATAACCAAAAATAATAAAAATTAATATTTACCCATTACAATTTAATTGTAAGATGGTGGTTTACAGTAAAAAAAAAAAAAAAAAAAAAAAGAAAAAGCCTAGTATAAAGCCTTCTTGATATTTTAAGCATCCTTGTGAGCTAAAAGACCATAAGATTGATACCTAGAAGTTAAAATCATGATATTTCTTCCTTGAAGTGGAGCTTCTAGTTACAGTATTGTAGTGCTATCTTTTCTCAAAGTTGATATAATTGTTTCAGGTCTATAACTTTTCGTTCTCTATCCTTATCTCATCTTTAACAATTTCCTTTCTCTGCTCAATCCTTACAGCTTTTCTTTTCTTTGGTACTCATTCTACCTTAACCTATATCAAACTATTTCTTTTCTTTTTAAGTGCATCTTTGCTCTGTAGATCTTGCTCTGCTTTCTAAGTGGTAAATCTACATTAGTGCTATTTTAAATGAGTATACTGCTATAGAATTGTCAAGGGCTAGGCAATGCCCTCACTCAAAAGGCTCTAACAAAGCTTATTCAAAAATCAAAATCGGCGATGGTGTTTCTAATGGAAATAAAACAACAAACCCCAAAGATGGTGAAATTACAGACACAGATGGGGTTCAAGAACAGGGTTTATAATGAACTAGAAGGGAGACCGGGCAGTCTCGCTCTTTGGTGGACAGATGAGTAGAAGGTTAATATTTTAAACACATCCCAAAACTTTATCGATGTTTGGGTTGAAGCGAAGAAAGAATGGCATTTTACGAGGGTTTTTGGCAGCCTTAGAAGAGGGCAAAAATCTGGAATGAAATAAGAAGTTTGAACTTGGGAGGGCAGATCCTTGGCTGCAAGTAGGCGATTTCAACGCTTGCTTAAAAATAGAGGAAAAGTAGGGAGCTAATCCACTGTCCTTCGATCAACTATTAGATTTCAATGATTTAGTCTCAAACTACTCTTTTGTAGATCTGGGTTATAAGGGGGGAGATTACAATGGCATAACAAACAAATGGGAGATAAAAATATTCAGGCAAGACTAGACAGAGCCTTGGCCAATGCAGAATGGGTAACCCTCTTTGAATTTGCAAGAATAGAACTTGAGAGCTTTCTAGGCTCTTACTACAGACTGCTGATAATCTACTTGGATCTGGATAAAGCAAAAAGAAAGCACAGGTTCATGTATAAAGCGAAGTGGGATCAGCTAAAGAAGTGGTGAGATCTTATAAAAAAAAGTTGGATGGGTGAAACTAACCAAGGTGTATGGAGGGATGAGTTGGGGGTAAAATTAAATCAAAACAGGAAAGATGGTTAACAGATGAGAATCAAATAAGAGATGAAGCAATGCAATATTTCAAGGGTTTATATAGAAAAGAAGCAGTTGAGATCGACAATGAGATGAGTAGCTTTACCCCTACACTAGTTACAGATGAGATGAACTACAGTTTAGTTAAAGAATTTACTGTGGAGGAGGTTAGAGAGGTGGCGTTTGACATGGGAAAATTGAAGTCTCCAGGCCTGGATGGCTTCTCCAAAATTTTTTACCAAAACCACTAGGAAGTGGTAAAGGAAGACATTCCACAAGCAGTAAGAAATTTCTTTAACACAGGTACACTGCCTTTAAACCTCAATCAAACCATCATTTCTTTAATCCCAAAGATGAAGAAACCTGCCACTTTTGCTGAGTTCAGACCTATAAGTTGTTGCAACTACGCGTATAAGATTATATCCAAGTTGCTAGCAAATAGGTTGAGGAAGTGGATGCCTTGTTTAATTACCCCCCAGAAAATAGGGTTTGTCAGTGGTCGCCATATTCAGGAAAATATAGTCATAAATCATGAGATTATGCATGCTCTAAGACATAGATTCAAAGGAGGAAAAAGTGGTTTTGCCCTAAAGCTTGATCTAGCCAAGGCATATGACCGTGTGGATTGTTTTTTCTTGAGGCAAATTCTGAGATAGATGGGTTTTCATGAAAAATGGGTGCAGCTGGTTATGACGTATGTGGAAACTATCTCTATCAATGGCTTGCTAGCGAAAAGCTTCACCTCAAAGCAACGATTGAGACAAGGGGATCCCATATACCCTCATCTTTTTATCCTAACTGCATATTACCTCTCAAGGCTTGTGACTAAAGCTCACTAAGATGGAGAAGATAGCGGGATAAGGGTAACTAGATACTGTCCATCCATTACCCATTCCTTTTTCACGGATGCTACCTTCGTTTATGGGGAATGTAATTTGCAAGAGACAATAGCTTACTGGAAAATTCTTGACAGATACTCTAAAGTGTTAGGGCAGAAGATTAATTTGGAGAAATTAGAGATGTTGTTTACAGAGATGAGAATTCAGATTTGCAGGGAACTAGGCGTGAAAGAATCAAGCTACTGAACTAAGTACCTCGGTGTCCCAATGGAGTGGGGCCAAATAAAAAAGAAAATATTCAGCTATCTTGTGCAAAGAATTCAAGACAAAACTCAAACATGGAAGAGCAAATTTGTTGGTAGAGAAATAATTATCAAGGCAGTACTACAGGTTATCCCTTCTTTTATAATGTTATTTTTTAAAATTTCTAGAAGCATTATACAGGAAATAGAGAAAATCATTCGGACATTTTGGTGGAGCTAAGAAATAGAGAGAAAGAAGCTACACTGGATTAAATAGGCTACTCAAACAGAGGAAAAGAAACGGGGTGGCCTAAGCTTTCAGAAATTTGAAAAATTCAATTCAGTTCTGCTGGGGAAAATGGGTTGATTCTAATCCAAAAGCCGAAAACATTTTGTGCAAGACTTCTAAAAGGTATTTATTTCCCATTAACAACTTTCTTTAATGCAAAACTTGGATTCAAAGTTTCATCAGTCTGGCACAACTTGATTCAAGGCAGATCCCTTTTGAAAAAGGGATACAGATGGAATATCGGTAATGGGTTAAAAGTCCTAATCTGGTATAATCCCTGGATTCTAAGCCTTCCGGAATTCAAGATCCAATCCCAGAGACCAAATGAGCAAAACTCTTTTTTAGTGAAGGACCTGATAGATAGGGACAATGAAACATGGAAGGAGAAGATCCTCCAAAACTTGTTTTTCGAGGAAGAGAGTTTGGCCATCAAATGTATTCCAACAAATGTTATGAATGGAAGAGATAAAATAATTTGGCACTTCGACATCAAAGGAATTTATTCTGTGAAATCCAGATATAAATGCCTAAAAAACATTGACAGTAGTAGAGCTGCCAACCACATCAACGTTCTGGGAGAAGATACTGAAAGGTAGCTATGAGCTTCGATTTGGGATCTAAATGTGCCTCCCAAAGCAAAAAAATTTCTATGGCGATGTGCGTGGAATGCGATTGCATCCAATGAGAATTTGTCAAATAGGGGATGTAATAACAACACAGACTGCAAAAGATGTAAAAAGGGAGTAGAATCACTAGAGCATATCCTTTTTCTATGTGAATACTCGAAACATATATAGCATGCTAGCCAATTTAGGTATATTCCTTGTGCATCACAGATACAGTCTTTCAAGATATGGTGGCAAGAAATGAGAGTAATGCTCAATCAAGCACACTACTTTAGCTACGGTTATTTGCTAGAATATTTGGAAGGGAAGAAATAAAATGCAATTTGAGGACTGCCTAGAGGACCCTCACACCACTCTGAATAGAATTCAAATGAATCCCAAAATAGCTCTCAGGTCCGAGAATAAGCTCAGGAGAGGGAAGAGATTTTGGTGAAATGGTAGGTGTCAAGGGAAGGAGTTTGGAAGTTAAATTGTGATGCCTTCTTTCAAAAAAGCTAGAACAGAGGTCGAGCTGCCATAATCTGCAAAGACTTCATTGGCACATGAAAATACTTGGAAACAACATCATTGTTCTTCGCCATTGCAAGCAGAAATGTTGGCTTTAAGGGGTGCAACAAGGTTTGCTAGAAAACACCATGAAAATTGAAACTGACTTCAAGACAGCAGCAGATTTATGCAACAATCCAGAAAAAGGATCTCCATGGAAAGTAGAATCGGTGTTAGAAGAAATTAAAGGTTTAAAGATCACAAATCTCTCTTTCATCGTCAAACATATCTCTAGGAAGCAGAACCTAGTTGCGGATTGACTTTCCAAAAATATTTCATCGTTGTTGTATGATAGAAATAACTTCAATGTTCACCCAACTCTGTTGTCTCTTTTATTAGTTGATCTTTAGGTGTAATTCTTCTTTTGAAATGAAATTTTCTTCATAAAAAATACAAATTCTTTTATTAGTTTCATCATTTCTTCTAAAGATATTTTTTGGTAATTCTAAGCCTTCTTCTTCTTTTTATTAGTTTCATCATTTCTTCTAAGGATATTTTTTGGACAATTCCAAGTGGGTGATAAAGAAAATAAAATCTGGTAAATAGTCATGAACTTAAAGTGTGTCGGATTTTCGATTCAATCTCAAAGTGATAGTGGGGTGCGAAAATAAAAGAGTTAGCTAGAAGGGACGAGGGAGGAAGAAAAACATTGAAAGAATAAAAATAAAAATAAAATGTGTGGAAAAAGAAAGGAAGATTAAAGAAGAGAATAGTAGATAAGAAAGAGAAGTTGTTATATGAAAAACTATTTTTTAAAAAAAGATCGTATAAATAAAAAAAAAAGTTAAAAAGTGAAATACAGAGAGACAAAAGTGAGGGAAAAAATAACCATAATTTTGAAAAAGTTTGGCACAGCATAATTTTACCTATATAATATGCTTAGCTATATTTTGATTAGCTTTAAAGTATATTTTAATTAACTTATTTTTTTATGATGAGTTTAAAAATACATTTGATATATTTAATTTGTGTATTTATATAAACTGTTTCATAGATATTAATTATAAGAATCAGATTTTGAATAATAAAATAAAAAAATAAATATACTTATTACCCATATCAACTCTTATTATTGTCTAAAATAACTCTGACACTTAATGCATTGATTTTTTTTATAACAATTCAAATTTTGAGATTTTTTTTAGCAACAAATTTTGAGATTAAACTCCAAAAGAATTATTTTTATTTGGAAAGTATTAAACAAATTTTGTTTAAATTCTTGGAATTAAATCACAAATTTCCTTTTCATAATTCTTTAATTCCAACATAAGTTATCCATATTTTACCATATTAAGAAAATAAATTCAATGTGGTATATAAAAATTTACCCGCCCTAAATGTAAATAATAATATAATTATTATTATTATTATGTTGGTCCTTAAAATTTTATTATATTAAGACTACACTATGCTTGCAAATTATATATATATATATATATATATATATATACGGGGTCCTCAATTTTATTTATATAATGATTACAAATGATTTAATTTATGTTAAAAATAATACTCCCTTAATAATAGGAGAAGGAGCCCTCAATTATATAGAGGAGTAGTATTTTAATTTATATAAAATTGTAAATAAATTTAGTATTATCTATTCAAACAAAAATTATCTAAAAAAATACTATAGTTCCTATATAATAGGAATTTTAACATTAAATACTTTCTTGATAATAGGAGTTAAATACATTTATTGTTTTAACGTTACAGTATTAAGATCTTTTATATAATTAATGATAAATTTGTGTCATTTATATATTTAAACTAAAAAAGTTCATGCTCTATATTTTAAATTAAAATAAGATATATTTTTTGATATTGATAGTTTAGATTTATTTTTAGAATTAAAAGTTTAAAAACAAATTGTAATAATATAAATGAAAACACCGTTTGATATATTAAATTTTATAAAAAAAATGAATTCTTTTGCAAATACATGGAATAACTTATAAAATATTATTAATCATTCATGTTATTGTAGTTTCAGTAGAAAAAAGTTTTTCCAAATTAAAATTAATAAAATTTTATTTACGTTCATCAATGTTACAAGAAAGAAGTAATTTAACTATATTTTCAATTAAAAAGATTAAACTTGAATATGAAAGTTAAATTACAGATTTTGCATTTCAAAAGGTAAGAAAAATAAATTTTAAATAATTTTAACATTTTACGTATATTTTATTAAAAAAAATTTGCTTTGTACAAAAAAAAAATTTTTTTTGCCTAGGGCCAAACATCCTTGAGCCGACCATGATACACACCTACAATAAGAGATGTGAACGGTAACAATTTAACATTTATACTATTGGATTATGAACTAAATCCCCCAACATTCTTCATAATGACATAGGCAAGTATGAGTAATTAATGGATCACTTGCCACAAAACCATGAAATCTATTGAGATTAATAATAATGCCTCTTGCATCTCATCTTAATATTAGTTGTAACTATAGTAACTAACACAGATTTGATCCAAAATGTCAATGTTTACAAGTGCTTAATTTAAGATTGCAAAAATTGGTTACAGTTTTTTCTTCTTCTTCTGTCATCTTCTCTAATTGCAAATAAAAACAAAATTCCTTTATGTTTTCAATTTTTTTTCTAAATTGTCAGTATTTAGATTACATTAGATCGATATTAATTTAACACAACAGTATATATTATAACTCAACCTCAAAACATTATTTTAAATAATAATAACTCTTATCAACTGATTTTAACGTTCGTTAGTTTATGTTGTTAAAGTTTTACAAAGTACTATCATATGGTTGAGAAGTTTATTTCCATATTTATGCTATCAAACTCATCTAAAAAAAATTAAATAATTAAATTATATTTAAATATTCATCAAGTAAAATTTCACCGAAATGTTTTATCTAATTGTTTATTTCAATATGTTATAAATAGACAAATCTTTCATAGTTCAACCAAATAATATATATTTAGATTTAGCTTTTTACTATATATATCAATAACTATTTTTCTAAAAAAATTATAAAATATATAACTTAAATATTCTGTTCATTAATAATAAAATTAATTTTCATTTAATTTAAGAAAGATTTTGATTCTCCTCTCTATCATTGCTGGAAAATAAAAAATAAAAAATAAAAAACAATCACATTTTCTATTCATGTGCAAACTACAGAATAACATTGTACCATATAATAATACTGATAATGTTGATGAGATTCATCAACTCATTCTCAAAAGACAAGCAATGTGGATGTACTTTATCCACTATAATATGATCTCAAACAAAGAACAACCACCACATCGCAACCTAAAAGGATCATTATCATCCATTCATTTCAATTTCAAACAGAAGATCTCAGCCTTTGGGTTTTGTTGCCATCATAATGTTTCTGCATGCAGACATTACACAAGACAAAAACTAATTAATATACTTTTTGTCTTCTCCATTGTCATGTTGATGTACTCACCAAGTTTGGTGGTTAAAATTTCATGGAGTTCACATATTGGATTTCTTTGCACATTTTCAACCTCCGATTAAAATATATATATATACCCTACTGAAGTTAAGGAAAAAAAAAACATTTTTTTTTCAAATCCCACAAAAATTATGGAAAATTGATAAAAATTTTGAGAACAGACAAATTTCAATTTATAGCTTCATGATAATATTAAGAATCAATTTCTATGCATTATATTAAATTTATTATTTTTTTAAAATACAATTAATTAAAAGAAAAATAAATTATTTATGCTACAAGTAAAGAATTTATATAAAAAATTGATAGATTAATTCAAGCACTAATTGTTAAGAAAAAAACATCAAACGCTCTTATCGATTGGATTAATTTTTGAGAATTGAATGAAATGGTTACTATTTAATTAAATCTTAAGAATATTCTCATTGACTTTTTGGTTTGTAAATCCATACATATAACAACAACAAAAAATGTAGAATAATGATATCATTGATGTCAATGATGTGTTTATATGTATCTTTCTCGAACCTTATCTATGCATACTTTCTCGAATTCCTTTCTTCATTTAGCAATGATCAACTTGCTAGTTTGATTAATTAGAAGTTTATTTTTTTTAACTAATATCTATATTTTGTCTTCTTAGAGTTTTATTCCATTATGAAGTCTTGTTAGATCAATCCGATGAACAGACATATATTAAAAAAATTATTTTTTATAAGATCTATTTAACTAAATCTAGTTTACCATTTAGAATCCTCCCTTATTGATACCATATAGGAACTCTATGGTTTCATTGTTTAAGTAAATACATAAATAAATTTGAATTCATAAAACATACAGATCATTTATATATTATTTGAAGTTTTTATACTTTTAAATGTAAGATTTATTCACATCTCCAATGGCACCGAACATCAAAGACTAAATGTTAAAAAAAAAAGGGTGTTTCATTAAATTGTTTGACATTCAACACAAGATTAATGAAGCATATATATGTTCATGTTAAGCATTTGAAGACTCACTTTTCACATCACAAGTTAACCAATACAAATCTTGGAGTTTTTACAACCCTTTAGATACATAGGAGACGTTGTCAGATTTATTTATATGGTAGTGAAAGTAAAATGTACTTGACTGTGTCGTCTATCCACCATTTTTAAAAGAGAAGTTGCATTATTAAAGCATTAAGAACACAAAGTTGAAAAATGCATGTGTTTCTTGTCACTAGCCCATGCAATTATGTATAATACTGGCCAGACAGAAGCTAATAGAAAGAGATCAATTATTTGTTAATGACAGAAATTGAGTTTTGAGAAAGAGAGAGAGATAGCAATCACATCACATCACCAAAGCAAAGGAAAGCAAGATCACGGATGCACAAGGAAACAAAAATATACAGCCTCTCAACCCACATCGAAAGATATATAGATAAACTATGACCATATATCTATATGTGCATTGACGGATTCATCCTTGCGAAAGACTGTTTTTTTTTAACTTCTTTTTCTTTTATAGCTAACAATGATTAGCAAGGTAACCAACACAAAGGATAAACTACTTACATTTTAATTTTATAATTTAAATTGCGTTATTTTAGATTTTTATAAACTTCTATTTTATTTTAAGTTATTTTTGCTTATAATTATACAAGAATATTAAAAATTCAGATAAAAAATGTCTCATATTAATACATGAATAATTTTAAATTTTAATTAACTTTTGTGTTATCAAAATATATATTTGAATTCAATTGTTGATATTTTTGTATAATCATAAGTAAAAATATTTAAAAGAATATTAAATCCCAATAAACAATATAAAATTTCGATTTGATAAAATATATATATATATATATATGTAAAATTTTGATGACCATTTTGTAACCAACATAAAATTTAGTAACAATAAAAATAATAATGTCGTATCAATTATGGTATTGATGTCGCGTATATTTTTGAAATATTTTATTATGATGATATATAGGTTAATTTTCATTGAAATTTTAAGAAAAATCTTATAATAAAATAACAATAAAAATTAATAAAATCATATTGTAACCAAATGCAAAATTGGATGACTACTAAAGTAACTCATTTATACCATTGTCATTTTCTTTTCAAATTAATGCGCCATTATCTATTTTTTAATGTAAGGTATAAAAATTTAAAATTAATCGTTTTTAAAATATTATCACTTAATTATTTTTCTGTAAACAATTTTAAGAGTTTATTTTCCACATCTACTAAAAACACATTTAAAGATACGAATTCAATTTTTTTTAATTACTTGGATTGATCTTTTGGGTGTATCTATCTCACTCTCCGTATGAACAATCATTTTCGTTTTCTTTTCTTTTCTTTATTTTTTTCCATACAAGTTTGTCTCTAACTCCATAGTTAGCTAACTACCAATACCATACTCACATGGTTGCCTTGCTGTACTGTTTCCTTATGCATCTATCTTCTGGGTCATATCCTTTCTTTTTCAATATACTCTTCAGTTATCATTTTTTTAAGAAAATTCGGTATGGTCCCTCTAACAATTATTGCATTATTCTATCATTTTTGGTGTGGTACTACCACTGTACTTTTGGTAATTATTCAGTTTTAATCTCAAAATGCCACCACCATGCAATTCATTTAAGAGTAACAGACATGTCTCCTTATTTGCTCAGTTTATCTCTAAAATTATGCCTCCAATTGCAGCATAAATATATGTCTACTTTTTATCACTTTCATGAAAATGGGCAACTTCTGCTTCATTTATATATTGATAGTTTTAAAAAGTTATGTGTATATCCAATAAAAAAATAGTAAAGTGATAATACATTTTTAAAAGCATTCTGAGGTGTAAAATTCGAATTCTGCCATTGTAAATTTAAAAAAAAAAGGTTGTACTGTTCATTCATATTTAGAACATATGAATTCCCTATTAATAAAAAGTTATATGTATAATTTAAATACTAATTGAAACTTAGTTTTATATTAATATGGTGTAAAAACATTAAATGATGATAAGAAAAACAAGTCATAGGGGCAATTTCTTACCAAACTTCTCTACTAAGTTTGATTGCTCCACATAGAAAAAAAAAGAGTAAATGTTGTTAACCAATATGGAAAGGTAGATTGAATTAAATAATTTTTAATGAAAATGATCTGTCAATTTGTTATTATGTAAGATCGATAATGTTGTTTCCATGTTATGTAGATCCCACTGCATGCAAACACATAATACTTGCACAGGTAGCTCCAATACAAAGCTCAAATACATAACCAAACTAATGTCATTTTGTAGATGAATCTCTAGTCATTTTTATAGAGCCACTAAATCTGATAGGTCTTTTCTTAAGTGGACCTATATATACATTTATAAGCAATCATATTGTAGGAACCCTTTTGAAGACTGGTTAATCCAATAGCTTTCTTCAAAAATTCAAAACATGGTCCTATAGCCTCAATGTTCAAGATTGCAGCCATTCTTGCACATAAAAATAGATAAGCATTGAAAATAACAATATCTCACTAATTTCTATTAATGATGTATGTCCCAAAATAAAAGGCATAAAGAAAAGGACACAAACACAAGGCCTCCATATTGTGATAGACCTTTTACATAGGTAACCTCACAATTTTTATTTTTTCTGTTTTGTGGCCCTAGCTAGCTGGCCAGCCTCATCTGATTTTTTTTTAGATGTCCTCTGTGGAATTTTATTTTTGATAATTTATCTGGGTAATTGTTAATTTCATTTTCTAGTTATTACAATAAATAATGAAACAATAAATTTTTTTAAAAAAAAATTGTGCTAGCAAGATTCTATGTGAAATTTAATATATATCATGAGACATGTGGCATCATTCTGACCAGAAATTTGGTGAAGTAAAACTACTGAGACAAATCAAATGCTTGATGGTAATAATAGCCAAATATTTGGTAGAAATTTTTCCATTTTTTTTCAATTTGATATGTATTTTTTCATGCCTATGTCATGTTTAATGAACTATTAATATTTTTTTTTTGAAAAAAAAAATTATGTGGGAACTTGAATTCTATTTATATTGAAAGAAAAGTAAATAGACCCCAAAACTAAAAATAATTTAACTTACCCTTAAATTAATAGTAAATTGCTTAATTGTCATAAAGAAAAAGCATATGAATTATTATTTAATATATGATTTTGAATATCGCCAAATTAAATAGGATATTGATTGTGACAATGTCAGTTTCAAAATCTTAGGAAAAGAAGAAAAAAAATGTATTAATGTGAGCAATAATATTGGAATCCAAAGTGATGAGAAAGTGATTTTTTTTTTAAAAAAAAAATCTACCTTTCAATTTAATCTTTTAATTTTTTGGCATCTTCTCCGCGCATAGTTGTTTTTTTTTCCAGGGTTCAGACTTGAGAGAAGGGAGTCATATAATAGCTTTAACAGACAACCCGGGCTTTGCTCCCATTTTTTGTTTGTTTTTTCATTGATGCCATCTTCGTAATCACGCTAAAACTACATATAAAAATCTACTTATTTTTTGGTAAAATGGTACAGTGACATGGTTTTGTATACAAATCTCTATCATTTCTTTTTTTGTTACGAAAAAATCATTCACATTGAGATCAAGATTATGCACTTTTTTTTTTTAACCACCGGTATTCAAAACCTATTGGATTCTAATTAATCCGGTTTGATCCGGATAAAACTATAAGGTCATCAAAAGTTTCCCAACAACTATTTAACGTGATTGCATACACACAACAACAAATTCACCCATTAGTGACAGTATTTTTATGATCACAAAATTTATTGTCACAAAAAAATTTAATAAGTGACAATAATTTTTTAATATGTCATAATATTTAATTTATTAATTTATCACTAAATAATATATTTTTAAATGTAATCAAAAATATATTTGTGACAAGTTTAGTTTATCACGTAAAAGACATATTATTTAGGGATATTAATTATTTTAGTGTCTGAACTAGGCAAAATCTTATAATTGAGTGTCTCAACTTTTATTTGTTACAATTAAGTGTGTAAACCTGTTAATAAATTATAAGTCAGTGTTGTTTCAAGTAAACAATGATGTGGAGATTTGTAGGGCCCACTCAGTCGCTGACGTGGACGAATAAGTTATCGGGGGAACACATAACCTAAAAATGAAGATGAAATGACAAAAAAATCCAAATCTTTTTACTCTCCACTTTCTTTGTCTATAATATGGCCGGAGTGGTTGAGATTACCCAGTACACCTAGACAACAACCAACCACCAACGCCTCTTGGACTGGTGAGTGGAGCAGTAGCAGGACACCCTATTTTGCTCAGAGAGTCAGACTGTACCGATGATCAAACTGTATCGACGAGCAGAGGCAAATGGAGCCTCTCTCCTGCACAGCGATTTCTTGATGGTAATGGCGTTGGAGATGGCAAGAGCTATACAAACGCCATTCCCTCCACCTAACATGTCTTCACCAAGCAGAAGTTTAGCAAATCGTTCTTTCATCATTTCAACATCTGCTAAAAACCAACTCAATGAGTCAACAAAACGTTGCAAATTGATTTTATTTTTTGCTTGCGATTACTATAAAATTTTGCAATGAAACCTTTACATTTCTAGCTCTTTTAACACATAAGCATAACAGTAAAAGAAAAGCAAAAATGGATTGTCAATAATTGGCTTTTTTCATGCATTCAAAATAAGATGATTTATTAACAAATCAATTATGAAACCGAGATATGAGAAACCCCTCAGAGAAAGAACATGACGGTGTTGGTTGTAGGCCATCCACACCGTCTCAAAAAGCTTCATATATAGCTGCAGGTGAAACCCCAGTGCATGCACAATTTTTTTAAATTTCAAAGAATAATAAACTTTTAGCATAACTCTGAACAAATATTATAGAGTGGTTAGAATGCATATTCATAATGAGTGTATCTATAAAATTGGCAAACCTCAAAGGACAGAGAGCCCCACCACAAAAGAAAGCTCTTAAAATTATAGAGTAGATAAGAATAAAGCCATATGATACTATTAACCTACACAGAAATCCATAATCCATCCACCACAGATAACATACAATAAAACTTTCTATATGCAGATTGTGAATGTAGAAAAAATATCTAATTAAAATGAACAGTTATACAATAGCCAATTGAATCCTCCATTCATTTGATCCAACAAACTCAATCTGGTTCATTTAAGCATTTTAAATAGGAGAAAAATGCAACCTACTATAAAATTTATCATCCTTTAAAATGCATTAACACTTTCCATTACCAGTTTAGTTCAGCTCTAAGCTTTGGATACATTTTACATCAGAGATCAAATGAAACTCTACACATACATCAATCCATCGAACGACACCTATTTCAAATATTCTCACCAAAATGGGCACAACCCCGCATTAGATAGCTCTCCTTTTATTATCAATAAATGAACATAGTGCATACAAAGTTGTAGCAGCTTCTTTCACCTCTCTACCTTTCCCAAAGGAAGTACCTAAAAGTAAGCAATAGGTCTGCCCTTGAAGTGAGTGATTGGGGAAGGAGTGTGCTAGGATTTGTGTTTTTAAGATGGGTGGTTTTGAGCTCTGACCAATATTGTTTTGCTATAAGGTGAATAACCTTTAGACCTTTAGAATTTTATACATGATGAGCTCAATTTTATAAAGGGTTATTTGTTTCTCGGGAAAATGATTTTTTGCAGAAATTTTCCATAGGAATGATGAAGTTTAAGCTGATAAATTAGAAAGGATGAATTTTGCATTTGCAAATGTTGATGTGACGTTGGAAGCAATGAGTGCAGTGAAGAGGGTAAAGTCGGAGGAAGAGAAAGCAAAGATAGTGGGGTGGAGGAGGTTGTGTAAGCGGCGGAGAGAGAGAGGTTGTAGCGGCTGTGACAGCAGTGATAACAAGATGGAGATGAGAAAGTGAAAATTGATGGGAGATGAGATGAATTTCAAAGGAAAAAGGGAGGGGTATTATTGTCTTCTCTAAGATGTTGCTCACATGCTTCACATGTGCAGAAGCCCACATCAGTAGTCAGAGTAACACATCAGCAAGGTGAAACTGGGTAATGGTTGATGACCTGTTAAAAACACTAACTTGTAATTTATTAATAGGTTCACACACCTAATTGTAATAAATGAAAGTTGAGACACTTAGTTGTAATATTTTGATAAGTTCAGACACTAAAATGATCAATATCCCTATTATTTAATATTGGCACTAAAATTTTCAGTTTATATGTGACAAATTTTAGTTGTCACCAAAATAAATATTATGAATTTTTTTGTTACAAATGTACTAAAATTGTGATGAATAAATTTTAATATTTGTGTCAATTTAATATTTTATTGTCACAAAAATATGTATTGAGATATGAAACTTGAATCCCACATTGTTTGTAAGTAAACAAGTGGTTCCAACTCTTCTCTATATATTATTTCAACTAAAATATTATCATGTTGTTATTTTTTTACGGTAATTATGATAACCTATAAAATTAAAAGTTTTTCAAATATTAAAAGTTAAAATTTTATATACATATTATACTAAAAAAATAGTTAAAATTTAGAGGATGTTGGTGATGGTAAAATTAAATATAAGAATGAGGTGCTTATTAATTTATGATGATCTATATTGTTACTAATACATGACAATAGAATATTGTCACTATTACTATTCTTTGTGACAATAATTAAAATTGTTATGAATTAGACTTTGATATGTATACAATGTGTGACAGTAGTATGTTTTATGTGATAAGTGTTATATTTTGTGTTACGATATAAACTGTCACAAAATATAATTAGTGTGACAATAATTTTATTGTCATAAATTAGATTTTATTGTGACAATTTTTTATTATCACTATCACCCGATAACTTTCAGCAATACAGTTTTAGATGACATTTCAAGACAATTTTTTATTGTAATAAAAAAATATTTGTGACAATATTTAGATTTAAGTGACAATTTTTATTGTAATAAATTCAATGATTTCTTGTAGTGACATTAGGACTCGAACCCGAGACTTAACTTAAGCAAAAACAGTTTCCTACCAGCTGATTCCAACGGTTGTTAGTATTATGCCCTCTTCTTTAATTTGGAATGAAATTAAAGTAACCTACGAATATAACTTGTAGATTCTACATGATAAAGGAAAAGGTAATCGCTACATGCGATGTGAATAGTATGTCATGATACATGTAGAATTATAAAAAGTACTCTCATATTTTTTTAAAGCTTCTAAAAAATGTATGAGACAACACTCTGTATTTCATGCATATAATAACAAACTATTAATTTTGTGGGTTGTTTACACTCACAGTCTCTAGATTATTACATTTTTCTCACTATCATCTCAAAAATCAATTGAGCATGCAAAAATTTCCAACTTTTAATTTCAGTAATAGTAAACCCTCATTCGTCGATTTTCAATGAAATTAACACTGAAATGCTAACAGGGACAAATAAGGGAATGACGATGTGACAAAATTATTTTTAATTATGAACCAAAGGTCATCTCATGTGGACTTTTTTCATTTACACCGCAAAGTTTAACAAGGGCCCACGTGGCCTCTGGTTCATTATTGAAAATAATTTTGCCACATTCTCATCTTTTTATTTGCCCACTTCAACATTCCGGTGTTAATTTCATAAAAAATCGATGAATGTGAGATCACCGTTATTGAAATTAAAAGTTAGGAATTTGTGAGCCCAATTAATTTTTTAGGACAACAATAGAAAAAAGATAATAAGTTAGGGATTGTGAGTGTAAATAACCCTAATTTTGCATGTAAGATTAAAAGAAACGAATGTATTGTATATAAAAACACTAGGTATATATGTGCTGTGTAGATTGGATGAAATCCTTACTTTTTAATCACCTGCTTTCATCATCATCCTTAAACCATTTCATTCTTTATGAAATCTGATCCTGATGACTTGCTAATAATAATTAAAGCCAACTCCACTATATATATATAAACATTTCTAATAAAAAGAATATTTATAAAGTTATTAAAACTAGGCTTGGACATTTATCCAATAATTTAAATTTCTTAATCTAATGAACCTTAATATATACAATTACAAAGTCTCTCTATATATAATAAAAAAAGGATAATTACTATTATCTCCCTGAGGTTAGAGTCTAATTACTAGTCCATCCCTTCTGTTTTAAAAATTAATTAAAAACTCTTTTAAGTTTGATTCGTTAAACAATTTCTCCCTTTTGTTTAAAAGAAACGTTAATTAATATGAAATGACATATTTATCCTTAATATATTATTGAATTTATGCATGAATGTCACTGTTAACTGATTAATTTCTTCTTTTTATTTTTATATCATCAATAATTAAATTAAATGTCATTTTAATGTATTTAATACAACTAATTAATATTAAAAAGTATAAATAATTTAAAATAATATTATTTATGTGTAAATTAATATGTCATGTAAATATTAAAATACTTCAAAAATTTTGATACATAATGTTAAAATATTTTGATAGTATATATATCAATACACAAATTAATAATATAAGTAAATAAAATAAATTTTGATATTTTAAAATTATTAAAAATTACTAGTGAATAAATAAATTTATCTAGTAACATAACATATTATAAATATATTTTAGGCCTTGGGCATAATTTAAAAAAAAATTAATTTTACACTAAATGTTTTTTCGAATATATGAACTAATTAACTAAATTCTTATGAATTTTTTATATAATTTTTATTGTGATATTTTTTTAATATATTGTACCATATGGGTATAAATGAAATTTTTAGGATTATTTTGACTTGTATTATAAAATTCAGCAAATGTCAAAAAGAGGCAATTTTGATTTTCTCAAAAAGTTTAAAGGGCCAATTGAACTTCATTCTAATTAAAAGACATGGTTGTTAGAAAAAACTGTCAATTGCTCACTCCTTAATAGATGCGATAACAGTGATCGGTTAAATTTTAAAATTGATAGCTTATGTTTTAGTTTAGAATTTTTTTTATCAACAACAACAAGTACATTATTTTAAAAATATATTTATTAAATTATTCTTTTTAACTCTAAAGAATTGGCATTTACTTATATTTAAAACCAAAAATTGACATTAAATTAATAAAAATTATTAAAAACATCAACCACAATGAAAATATTAGAAGTCATGATATTATCAATGATATATATTAGTGTACTTTAACTATTTATAATTATTTAATTAAAAAATAAATTTTATGCATTTAATTTACATTATAAATAATTAGTAAAAATATAAAATTAATATAAATATGTTTATATAATTATTTTTATATTATCAATAATTATCATAAATATAGCCTTTAATTTCATAGGTTGGGATATTCAAACGCTGTAATACAGCTGCTCAAAGAATTATAATCATTCTCAAATGAACTAAAAAATAAAGGTATAATTTTTTTTATAAATTTAGTATATATATATATATATATATATATATATAATTGAAATAAAAAATATAATATATTTATTCTCATCTTGTTAAATCTGTAATATTATATAACCTTTAATTAAATTCTTGTTTTCAATTTTAATTTAATTAAATCAAATTAAATTAAATTAAAATTTAACAAAATTTTGTATTAAAATTAAATATTATAAAATACATATTTATTCTCAATATTTGATTAAACTTATATTATTATACCATATTTAATTTTTTAAAATCCTACATTTTTTACATTGTTACAATATAAGAATATTTGCATTTTTTTTAAAAAAATATTTGTAAATTTTAATTTTAATTAAATTAAGTTTAGTTTGAAAATTTAAGGGTATTTTTAGAAATATTGACATTTTAACCTTTTACTAATAGCATATTTCAAGAATATTGTTACACTTTTTAACAAATGAAAAATTATTTATCGAATCAAATTTAAAGGTGTTTTTAGTTAATTTTTGAAACATGAAGAATGGACTAATAATTAGACCCTAACCTCAGGAGGGTAATAGTAATTATTTCTAAAAAATTATTATATATAACTAACTTCATTAATTTATAAGTGGTAAAAAATTTAGATTTTTCAAAATAAATTTTGAGTTCAAATCTTACATATAAAAAATAATTACATAAAACGGTATCCATGCAACTTCATGAATATCGCTAATAACTAAAAACAAGCATTTGCTTTTGGTTACTAAATCATATATCAGCCTAATTACAACTATATAATTAAAGTCCCATGATTAATGTACTGAGTGAAAGATAAACTGTATATATATAGTTAGAGAAATCATTATTGCTATGAGAAATTAGATGATAAAAATGGAGTGATGCATTTGTAAGTTAGTTGCCAACTAGCAAACTTTGGCAGCTGCCTGTTAAGAGCCTCTACAGCTCTTTGCATGTTCACGTGGTGTGCTTTAGGGTTTTTGTTTTCTTCTTCCCCTAACTATTCCTATATAACACTCCACAACTCTACACAAGACTACTGTATAATACTTCTCCTTCTTCTCTCTTTTCTTTTCTTGATGACAAAGATGGACTCTACCAAGATTTCAGCTCTTCTCTTCATTTGCATGTTCTTCACTTCCTCAGCAGCCACCGCTGTTAATCCTGACTGCGGTGCTTGCGGCCACCACGGCAAGCCTCCAAAGCATGGTCATAAGGGACACAAAGGTGGTGGCCTTTTGCCACCAATAGTTAAGCCTCCAATCAACTTGCCACCAGTGATTCCTCCCATAGTTAAGCCTCCAATCAACTTGCCACCAGTAATTCCTCCCATAGTTAAGCCTCCAATCAACTTGCCACCAGTGATTCCTCCCATTGTTAATCCACCCATCAATCTTCCTCCAGTGACTGTTCCTCCAATTGTTACTAACCCACCAAAGGGTGGCGGTGCAAAACCATGCCCACCACCACCAGCAAAGGCTGCAACATGCCCAATTGATACATTGAAATTAGGTGCTTGTGTTGATCTTCTTGGTGGGTTAGTGCACATTGGTCTTGGTGACCCAGTAGTTAATGAATGTTGCCCAGTTCTTAAAGGACTTGTTGAGCTTGAAGCTGCAGTTTGCCTCTGCACTACTCTTAAACTCAAGCTTCTTAACCTTAATATCTATGTTCCACTTGCTCTTCAGCTCCTAGTCACTTGTGGCAAGACTCCTCCTCCTGGTTACACCTGTACTCTCTAGATCCAAGTTAAGTATAATCTTCTTTTACTTTACATCGTAAAACTAAAAAAACCCTAACTAATAATTTAGTCTTTAAGTACTTTATTTATAGGTTCTAATTATCCAATGAGAAAGCTCATTTTATTGCATAAATTTAGTTTTCTGTTATAGAATGTATTCACATTTGTGTACTTCTTAGTATTAATTCTTTTCTTAGCAAAAGATTTTAGAGTAGACTAGCAGAGGCTCACATGTCTATTTTAAGATGATCTCGTGGCACAGTTTGGCCAGTATTTTGGAAGCGTTTATTTTTTATTTTTTTTTGGAAGCATCATCATAAAAGTGTTTAAAGAAAAAAAAAACCCTGAAATCCTACACTTTAAAAGAAAATTTTGCCCATATTATATTTAATGAACAGATTTGTGACACATATTTTAAATATTTTATACTTAATTAACAAAAATATAACAAGTACATAAATATCACATATATGATCATTGGTAAAATTTCCAAAAAATAAATAATGTATTTGGCTTAATCTATTGATTAATGTATAAAGTAGGAGAGCTTAAAGACCGAAATTTGAGTGCTTATTTATTTTATTTTCAAAGTGCTGCTACTATATTGATAGGAGCTATACAGGCTAATAATGATATATAGTTGATGGTGAATGTGGATGCAGGTTGCAAGAATCATAGATCTAGACTGATCACAAGTATGTTGAAATCGACATGAGAGGATGTCGAGCCTTTTCTTCTTCCCTTTTCCTCTTTCTCTTCTTTGTTTCAATTCTTGATTGGTATTAATTAATGATAATCCATGTTTGGCTTAATTATATTGTACACCATTTAATTTTTGCAATTAATCAGGATTTGCTTTGTGTGTGTGGGTTTGTCTTAGATAAGGAAGCAAGCAAGAGATTTTTCTCAATCATTTCATAGCTTATTCTAGATTCTCATTCTGTTCTTTTTTTTGTTTTGATTAGTATTTTTTTTTTTTCCATCAAAAGCATATCTATATGACAATATCATGTGAATGCTTGTCATTGAATAATGAATTTCGTAATCAATAAGGTTTAAATCAAATGATCTAAGTTGAAGTCTTGGAATTTAAATTCAATCAATGCGACATAACAAGAATTTATCCTCAATATATCTAAATTAATATATCTCCATATCTAACTTGCTTACTTTTGATATAAAATCAAAAGGGTAATCACTTAACTAAATTGCAAGCTTCAATCAAGACTCTCTAAAGAAGAAAGCAAAGTAATTAAGAAACCTTTAATTTTAGCAAAGAAGGGTGTTCTTTAAAAACACTGACTACTTTCTTGAACTTGAATAATTAAGGAGAGTACTCCCTTTTGAACTTTAAAGTTGAAATGGGTCACTCTCCTGAGCTAATCAAACATTCCTTTTCCATTTTGGTGCACAAGTCATGACATTAGAGTGCTAGAGTGGTTTTACATTTCCAGTGGGCTATTATTATATTACTTCTTTCTTTAAATACTGTATATGTTCTAGAGCAATATGAGTGACAATGACATTGAAAAAGCCTCTATATATATATGTTCAATTATGCTGTTATCTTTGAGAATTCTGTGGGTAGAAATTGGAGGGGAGAATCCTGGTAACAGTTGTTTACCATTAACTGTAGATGATCATGATAGAGACTTTTGAAGCAGTGTATATATATGTAGTACCCTACATATATTTGAGAAGAAGAATCTTTAACTTTACATTTCAAACCAAAAAAAAAAAAAAATTGAATGCTTGAGATTGAAGCTTGTATCACAACCTCCTTGGCTGTCACTCTCATTGTGCAAAAATTATCGCAAAATGTTACCAGCTTAACAAGAGATTATGTGCAATTATTGTCTAACCTTTCACTTACAAGCATGCTTTTTTTATTTTTTTGGGAGGCAAATGAGCATCAATTACGCAAAAAGATATATAATGTGTTCATCAAGCTGGACAAAGGAATCATAATATTACACATCTTCAAATCAAAAAGCAAATTAACCTCCCAAGAATGGTAATTTTGGGAACAATTGAGACCCAGTAGTTTTGTCAGAGTCAGGATATTTTCTCTCCTACCACATTCATTCTATGCATGATATACATAATTTGAGGCTTGTGTGTGTCTGAAGATATATGCAAGTGCTTCTGAGGATGTCCATACGCTGAACATTACAGTGTGTGTCATTGAGTCATTATCTTGAAGCCCTGGCCACTGTGTCTCCATGTATGTACAGGATCTTCTATATAGCTATGATCGATTTAACATGTATAGGGACCACCTTGTTGCTAAGTCACATGAACTTAGGTTGTCTTTTTGCTCCCATTAACGCATGTGGTGTCCATTCCATGGAGCTACCTATCTCTCTCTTTTTGCTTGACATGTATATGTATCAGGAGAGATTCCTTTGCTCATCCAACATTTTTTTTGAGTAAAAATTGTTACATGGTCAAGAAAAAATTAGTATTTTTTTTCTTTTACTATTTATATAAATTTCAACTATTTTAAAATTCAAGTCAGATAAATTTAATAAAGGATAAAATTTTCTCAACATTTTTAAGAAAATATACATTAAATTTAATTATATATACAAAGGGGTCGTATCATGTGTGATTATTTCTATAATAATGCATTTTTATTTTAATTGCAAGTGTTAGGTAGGTTGCAGAAAGTTGTGCATCTAATCCAAGAAAAACCATACGAATCTATTAAGGAAAGGGTCAGTTCTTTTCATCTTTCTTAATAAATTGTTTTATGGATTTTACTCTTGCTCACAGCTGTTTAATCTTTTTCATGATTTATTGGAAATCCATTGGTAGAGATTTATAAGTTACAAAATGAAATACTTCTTTAACTCAAGTGA